>APFE030379252.1:31347-51348 GCA_000404065.3 Pinus taeda | reverse complement strand
ACATCTAGTATAACCTTGTTCAAACATAAACTTGTCAAATTTTAGATACCACTGCCTTGGAGCCTGTTTTAAGCCATACAAGCTCTTCTTCAACCTACGCACTAGTTTCTCCTTCCCTTTTACCTCATATCCTTGTGGATACTGCATATATATCTCTTCCTCCAAATCCCCATGGAAAAAGGTTGCCTTTACATCTAATTGCTCAAGATGCAAATCTTCAGCTGCTACTAGACTTAGAATAGTTCTGATTGAAGTCATTTTAGCAACAGGAGAAAACATTTCATCAAAATCAATACTTTTCTTTTATGCAAACCCCTTCACTACAAATCTAGCTTTGTACCTTTGTTTTCCTCCATCTTCTTCCTTCAGCCTGTAAACCCATTTATTCTTCAATGTAGCTTTTCCTACAGGCAACCTGACTAAGTCCCAAGTTTGGTTATGCATTCAGGAGTCCATCTCTTCGTCCATGGGTACCTCCCACTTCTTCCTGCTTTCAACCTGCATTGCTTCTTCATAACATTCGGTTTCACTAGAATCAATCAACAATAAATAATATAATGAAGGAGAGTATCGTTCAGGGGGTCTACTTATCCTGGTAGATCTTATAACACCACTTTCAGGTGTTTGGGGTGCCTGTTGTTGTTGTGGTAGTTGTTGTTGTTGTGGTTGTTGATTATTATTATTTTCAAGCACCTTTACTTTTTCATTGATTTCATCAAGAACTGCGTATTCCTTGTTTTCTTTTTCCTGTTTCTTTTCCTGCAACTGATTCTTATACAAGACCTTTTCATTGAATATTACATCTCTGCTCCTAATGGTTTTATGATTTTTGTAATCATATAAGAGATAACCAAAATCATTAACACCATATCCAATAAAGGTATATTTCTTTGACTTTGCCTCGAGCTTTGTTCTATTTTCTTTATCAATATGGACAAAGGCCTCACAACCAAAAGGCTTTAAAAAAGAAAAGTTGACCTTTTTACCTGTCCATGCTTCCTCTGGAACACCACCATCCAAGGAACTTTAAGGTCCTCTATTTATTAGATAAACAACAGTATCTACAGCATCTACCCAAAACTGTAAAGGCAATCCTGCATGCAATTTCATGCACCTTGCACGCTCCATGATTTTTTTGTTCGTCCTTTTTGACACACCATTTTCTTGTGGTGTTCTTGGAACTGTCTTCTCTCTACGAATTCCATGCTCTAAATAGTACCTATCAAACTCTTTGCTGCAATATTCACCTCTATTGTCTGATCTAAGACACTTCAATTTCTTTCCTGTCTCAATCTCAACCAAAGTTTTCCATTTCTTGAAAGTATCAAATACATCAGATTTATTCTTAATACAATAAATCCAAGTTTTCTAGTTGCATCATCAATAAAAATAACATAATAATGAGAGCCACCGAGAGATGATACCTTAGCAGGTCCCCATACATCTGTATGCACAAGCTCTAATTTTTCGCTCTTCTTTTCTTTCCCAACTCTGAGAAATTTGACTCTCTTCTGTTTTTCATAAATGCAATTCTCACAGAAGTCCAAATCAACATTCTGCAAACCCGACAACAAATTCCTTGAGTGAATAATCTTCATCCCCTTTTCACTCATGTGTCTGAGCCTATGATGCCATAATGCTACATCTACTCCTTTGGAAGTTAAAGCATTAATAGAGTTAGAAATACCATTGCATAAATACAAAGTACCAACCTTTTTTCCTTTTGCTATTACCAGGGCTCCTTTGGTGACCTTCCAAGCTTTATCTGTGAAAATTTTCACACAACCTTCATCACCTAACTACTCTGTTGAAATCATATTTTTCTTTAGATCTGGAACATGCCTTACCTCCTTTAGTAGCCATTGGTTTCCATTCTGCTATTTTACAAGAACCTTACCCATTCCAAAAATTTTACAGGGTTTATCATCACCCAAATGAACTTGTCCAAAATCTCCTTGAACATAGTCATGAAAGTATTTCTTATCAGGTGTGGCATGGAATGAGGCCCCTGAATCTACCACCCAGGAATTAGTAGTATTTTCAAAAGAAAGAATCAAAGCATCTTGTAACACCTCACTTGTCACATTTGCTTCACGATTGTTTTCTTGTTGTGCATTTCCTTCTTTTCCCTTCTGAGATCTACAATCTTTCTTTAGGTATCCTTTCTTTCTGCATTTCCAGTACACTATCGTTGATCTGGACTTGGATCTACCTTTCCCTGATTTACTGCGATATCTTGAGCTCTTTCCTCTTTCCATTTTTCTTCCCCTAGACTCTGCCCCTAGACTCTGCACTCAAAGCATTACCCGATGTCTCACAGGAGCTTTTCCATCACATTTCCTCACTAAGGATAGCACCGACAACATCATCAAACTTTAAAGTACTAGATCCAAAAACAGAGTTACTAATGGCCATTACTAAACCATTCCAACTTTCTGGCAATGAGTACAAGAATAACAGAGCTCTAACTTCATCATCAAAGTTTACCCCTACAAAACATAATTGAATTGTAACAGTATTAAAATCATTTAAATGGTCTACAATAGATCTACCTTCTGACATCTTCATATTAAATAACCATTTCATAAGAAATACCTTGTTTGAGGACGAGGGTTTTTCAAATAGTTTCTCCAACGCCTTAATCAAACCCTCTATCATTGTTTCCTTCGAAATGTTGAAGGAAATCGACGCTGTGAGGCACAACCATACTATTCTGAGTGCCTTTCTATCGAGAAGGTTCCATTCTTCATCTATCATACCCGTCGACATCTTGTTTTTCCACCCAATGGTAGGTACAAATATTTCTGATACAGATAATTTTCCATCTGCATATTCCACAACGAGAAGTTTTAGTCGTTAAATTTCTTGACCCTAAACTTACCATCTTCTGCCATTGCTCCCACTCGAACGAGGAACCCTTATTTCCTGCGAGTTTATCAGCCAAATAGACCTTTGGATCTGATACTAGTTGTTAGGAAATTATATATTATGGAGCAATGGAACACATAAAATATTGCAAAAACATAAACACAAATAACGCATAAAACAAGAGAGACACAGATATACGTGGTTCACCCAGTTTGAGCTACGTCCACCTTGAACAGCCAATCCTTCCTTTCTATTATCCAGCAAAATTAAGAGACACAACCTATAGCAGATCCGCTGTAATATCCTCTGTTTTCTCTCACAATCTCACCTCTCTATTTCTCACTCAAAGAATACACATATATTACACAGACTCAATACAATGCCCTCATACAAAGAGAGGGGTTTCCTTCTAGGGCAAAGAAACCTAAACTAAACATAAGTTATACCATCAGATCATCTGCCTAATGAATGGCTCAGATTGACTAGAAATTACTATACTTTTACAAGGCAATTTTACATTTTTTTTTTAGCTTCGGGGGCACTGCCGCCGAACCCTCGTTGGGGGACCGGACCCCCACGGGGGGGACAAGTCCCTCCCGCGTGGAGGGGTGTACAAACTTCCTGGGGTATACATCCAGCTGAAACAAAGACCTCTAAACAATCATGCTCCATACTCAACACCAACTATGAAAACCCCTTACAAACCGCTTGTAATAAATGCATATACACAGGAATCCTCGTAGCTCCATCACGTTCCTGGGGTTATGCCAATCTAAAATGAATTGGATCTTCTCCTGATGTACTCGCACGTCATCCTCTCTAATGACATGGCCTAAATACAACATCTATGGCATGCCAAACTCACACTTGGCCATCTTTAAGCATACAACAATTACTCCTTCATAATTCACCACACTTCCTCCAAGTGTTGCAGGTGCTCCTCGCAAGTCAGTGTTGAGAAATGGCAACAAGAAATTCCAGTTTAATTTGTCCTTGAATTAAACTGTGAATTAAATTCAAATTCTATTCTCATAGAAACTTAAAATAGTTAAATTAAGTTTATTAAACTTACTTAACATAGGAAATTCGAGTTGGAAGTCTTTTGGAAGTCATTTTTATGTTCTCCCTACTTTGTAGGAGTCCGGTATGAGTTAATTGTGAGTTGTAAAATATAAGACTTAGTTTCATGAGTCGGTTCAGTTAAATTAGTTCTCAAACTGATTGAGAGAACTAATAGCAAGTTAATAGTCAATGGTGACACTAATGAACTCCACCAGTGCTACTCTAGTTAACTGCATATTTACTCATCAGAAGCTCATGCATGTCGATTCTGAGAAAGAACGAGTTGAGACTAGAGTGTAGGAACAATGTACTATGTGTTTTATATTTTTCTGAGTTACACTAATGGTGCATGCAATCAAAAACTGAAACTTGAGGGATTGCATAATTTTTAGAGGCTTTATTTCCCTTTAAATACAAGCTATTTTACATAGGAATAACACATAAGAATAGAGACTTGGAGAGCTTGTGAAGAGGCTATGCTTTGGCCTTGAGCTAGCATATGAGCTAGAGATTGAATTTGTTGAGTGATGGATTTGATCTAGAGAGAACAAGCATTGTAATTTCATCTTGATTTTCCAAATTATTACAAAACAGAATGTGGGGTTTTGAGTTGTGACTTTCCTTGGATATTTATTGTGTTATGTGTCTTTGATTCTCTTCCTTTATTGATTATTGTTTGCTTGATTTTTATGGGCTTCCGTTGTAAAGAGTAGAAGTATATTCTTGTCTCCTGCTTTAGCAAATTCCATTAGCTTGTGAATCTACAGGAAATTTCTACATGGTATTAGAGAAAGATTATTTTTTGGGCCGAGAGTTTGCAGAGCAGATATGAGAATTTTTGTGCAAAATTTTCAGAAACAAATTGCAGATCTAGATTTCTTGGGAAAAGATACCCAAATTCAAAAAACAAAATTGGCTGAATTGGAGTTCGGATGAGAGAGATATCACTAATTTAAAATCAGCTCTCTAGAGGAGATTTCAAAGTTTTGAGTTTCAGGTTACAGGTGAAAGTCAAATTTGCAATACATACTTTAGGATAAGCAAATGGTGTTCCATCAGTTGATGCTTGAGTATACCATGGAAGGCATCTCAAATTTCATAGCCTCGAGGGACAAGATGGAGGTTGTTCTAGAGGACAATGACTTGAAGGAATTTGTTGAACAAGCAATTCCTAAGCCAACAGCGACTGATGCACGGAACTTGGCCGAGTGGAAGAAGTGTGTGGAAAAGGCAAGGAAAATAATCCTTGAGGGAGTTAAAGATCATATTTTCTCGAGTCTCCATGGAAAGGAAACCATGAATGCTATGTGCAAAAAATTGGCAGACTTGTATCATAATAACAATGATCAAAGGAAGTTGGCACTGAAGGATAAACTTTGTAAAATAAAGATGGAGAAAGGTGAGATGATTCCAAAGTACTTGACCAAGTTCACTCAATGTCAAAATGAACTTGCAAGTGTTGGAATCACGGTTTCCGAGGAGGATATGGTGAGTCTTGCTCTTCTTGGACTCCCAAAGAGTTGGCATAGTTATCAGGACTTTGTCAATGGTCGAGAGAAGATGCCAGATTGGGAATGACATGGTCAGATTTGATGTAGGATGAGATCAGTAGGAACACCGAGGTTGGATCTTCATCAAAGACTGATGATGAAGGGAACTATGCCTTAGCGATTAAGGAAAGGAAGGGGAAAGGTAAAATTTCCCATTCCAAATTAGATTATTATCATGGAGGTAAGAAGAAGGACAGGACGAAAGTTAAATGATTTCATTGTCACAAGATGGGTCACTTTGCTACAAATTGTCCATTGAAGAAGTCCAAGGAGAAGTTCTCAGGAGGAGCAGCAAGTGAGCCTTTGGCCCCCCAATTCGAATTTGACTTTTCCCTCATTGCATGCATGGTGTCTTCAATGATGGGAAGTGTCTGGTACTTAGAAAGTGGATCTTCTTTCCACATGAGTAGCAACAAAGAGTTATTCAATGAAATGGAGGAGAAATATCTCTAGATGCATATCGAGATGGGTGATGACGGTAAGTATAATGTTACTGGTGTGGGAACTATTACTTTTCAGAGGGAGCAGGCGGCTCCACTCACCTTGAAGAATGTTATGCATGTACCCAGACTAACAAAGAACTTGGTATCCATTGCCATGCTTGAGGATAGAGGCTATGATGTGATCTTTTCAAAAGGAAAGGCGTTCCTTCGACACATAGTCATGAGTCAAGTAAAGAAGATAGGGATTCAAGTTTAGAATCTTTATAATATAGAGGTAGAGGATTGTGTTGCTTTGATTTAAAAAGTGGAAAATATGTTAAGCCGAGACATCAGCGAGTTGTGGCATAGATGATTGAGCCACTTACATAATGGGGTTTCAAAGATATTGCAGCAAATCTCTACCGATCTTCCCAAAGTTATGCTCGAGCAAGTTGTTAAATGGAAGGGTTGTACTTTGGGAAAATACACCAAGTCTTCCTTTGGAGACAGAGACAGTTGAGGAGAGTCTATTCTGGAGAGAGTCCATTTAGATGTGTGCAGATCATTCTTGACAGCATCCATGAATAAAAACAGGTATTATGTTATATTTTTTTATGACAATTCTTGTTAATGTTGGGTATTTTTTATCCAGTAAAAGGATCAAACTTTCACAAATTTTTGTGAGTTCAAAAAATTGGTAGATAAAGAGTCTGGCAAGAAGGTTAAATCTCTATAGAGTGATAATGGTGGTGAGTATGTCTTCAATGAGTTTAATAACTTCTGTGGAGTGGAAGGGATTAAACGAGAGTTGACAACACCCCATAACCCTCAACAGAATGGGGTTGTTGAGAGGAATAACAAGATCATAGTAGGGGCATCAAGGGCGATGTTGCATGATCAGATCCTACCACTATACTTGTGGGCTAAGGCATGCAACATAACAGTTTATGTTTAGAACTGTAGCCCACATCAGATACTTGATATGAAGACACCAAAGGAGGTTTATTCCGATAAGAGGCCATATATTGGTCACTTCAGGATTTTTGGGTAATCAGTTTATTTCCATGTGACCAAAGATGCATAGAAGAAGCTTGAGCCAACAATAGAGTTGGGGATCTTTGTGGGGTACACTAATAAACCCCAAAACTATCGGGTGTACATGCTGATTAGTCGGATGAGAGTGGTTCGTAGGGATTTCAGGTTCGATGAGGAGAAGGCCATGTGATTATCCCTTGAGAGGGAGCTTGAGATACATGCGGATGAGGAGATTTTAGCTCCTAAGGTTTAGGGGGCCCAAATTGATGTGGAGTAGCCACATGCAAAGGTTCAGAGTGTGGAGACATCCACTCAAGTAGAGTCTTCCAGAGAGGGAAGAAAGTGCACTAGAGAGGCTGACAGATTGTTGGATGATGCATAAGAGAATGTAGAAGCACCCTCTTCTCAGCGCAAACAAAGGAGGTCACAAGAGACATACACTGGCCACATATCACTTATGGATGCATGTGTTTTGAAAGAGCCATCTTCCTTTCAGCAATTGATGCAACAACTAGTTTGGGTTGATGCAATGGTGGAGGATTATGACTCCATTGTTCGAAACAGTGTTTGGGATGTGGTCCTGAGACTAGAGGACAAGTCAGCTGTGAGCTCTAGTTGGCTTTACAATGTAGAAAAAGTTGCAGATGGTAGTGTGGAGAAGCATAAGGCCGGATTTGTGGCCTATGGCTTTTCATAGGTAAAGGGGATTAACTATGATGAGACCTTTTCTCCTGTTGCAAGGTACTCATAAATCATATCTATTTTGGCACTATCATCACATATGGATTAGAAGATCCATCAGATGGATGTGAAGACTACGTTCCTCATGGCATGATTGAGGAAGAGGTGCACATAGAGAAGCTCGAAGTTTTTGAAACCTTGGACCATGAGTCACATGTGTGCCGACTCAAGAGAGCATTGTATGGGCTGAAGCAAGCACCCCATGCTTGGTACACCAGGATAGATAGCTACTTCACTGGGTTGGGTTTCATGAAGAATGAAGCATATGTGAACCTGTATCACATAGTGGTGGAAGGTAAGTTGTTAATCATTGTGCTTTATGTAGATGATGTCATACTGATAGGTGATGAGAAGCTCATCAAATCTTGCAAGGAGGACGTTGCAAGAGAGTTTGAGATGAAGGACATGGGGCCCATGCATTACTCTCTTGGCATGGAGCTATGGTAGGGAGATGGGGAGTTGTTTGTATCTCAAGGAAAGTATGCCAATGGGATGCTGAGGAGATTCTGCATGGAGAGCAGTAAACCCATGGAGACTCCTCTAGCTGGTAACTGGAGGAAAGCGGATGCTACTTCAGGGAAAGTAGTGGAAGCTACTATTTACAGGCAGCTTGTGGGTTCACTCATGTACTTGGTGAACACATGACCGGATATGTGCTATGCAGTTAACCAACTTAGTCAATCGATGGTTAGGCCTACCAAGTTGTTTTGGAAGGCGACAAAGCATGTTTTGAGATACCTCATAGGCACTACTCAATTTGGGTTATGGTACAGTCAGATAGAGGGAGTGAAGCTTCAAGGCTTCACTGATGTAGATTGGGCAGGAAGTCCATTCGACAATAAGAGCACATCAGGAGGGATCTTTAGTATTGGGTCAGCGAAAGTTTCCTTGTATAGCAGGAAACAGAGATCGGTTGCACTAAATTCAGTAGAGGAAAAGTACATGGTTGCAAGTCAGACAACATGTGAGGCTATCTAGATGAGGAAGAAGTTTATTGGGTTGTTTAGTCAGCAGATGGATCCAACATTGATTTATTGTGATAATCAGAGTTGTATCAAAATCTCTAAAAATCTAGTCTTTCATGATCGGTCCAAGCATATTGATATCTGGTATCATCATCTCAGAGATTGTGTATTAAGGCAGATCATGTTGTTAGATTACATTCCCACAGAGGAGCAAGATGCTAACATCTTGACAAAGCCATTGTCAAGATGTAAATTCGAGTTTCACAGAGACATGATTGGGGTAGTTGATAATCCCTTTCTTATTGAGAGGGAGTGTTGTTAAATGACAACAAGAATTTCCAGTTTAATTTGTCCTTGAATTAAACTGTGAATTAAATTCGAGTTATATTCTCATAGAAACTTAAAATAGTTAAATTAAGTTTATTAAACTTATTAACTTAGGAAATTCGAGTTGGAAGTCTTTTGGAAGTCATGTGTATGTTCTCCCTACTTTGCAAGAGTCTAGTATGAATTAATTGTCAGTTGTAAAATAGAAGACTCAATTACATGAGTCAGTTAAGTTAAATTAGTTCTCAAACTTATTGAGAGAACTAATAGTGAGGTAACAGTTAGTGGTGACACTATTGAACTCCATTAGTGCTACTCTAGTTAACTGAATATTTACTCATCAGAAGCTCATGCATGTCGATTCTGAGAAAGAACCAGTTGAGACTAGAGTGCAGGGATAGTTTACTATTTGTTTTAGATTTTTCTGAGTTGCATTGATAGTGCATGCAATCAGGAACTGATCCTTGAGGGATTGCGCAATTTTTATAGGCTTTATTTCCCTTTAAATACAAGCTATCCTTGATACAAATTACACATTGGAATAGAGACTTAGAGAGTTTGTGAAGAGGCTAAGCTTTGGACTTGAGATTTCTTATGAGTTGAAGATTGAATTTGTTGAGTGTTGGGATTGTTCTAGAGAGAACAGGCATTTTAATTTCATCTTGATTTTCTGAATTAATACAAAACAAATAGTGGGGTTTTGATTTGTGGCTTTCCCTAGATATTTATTGTGTTATGTGCCTTTGATTCTCTTCCTCTATTGATTATTGTTTGCTCAATGTTTATGGGCTTTCGTTGTAAAGAGTACAAGTAGATTCTCGTCTCTTGCTTTATAAAATTATTTAGATTGTGAATCTATAGGAAATTTATATAATCTTATTGTAAATCAATATGTCATCGAAGAACACCAACATGTGTCTACACAACTGCTTGTGGAACACATGGTTCGTGCAAGACTGGAAGGTAGCTAGAGCATTGGTTAGCCCAGAGGACATAACTTGGAACTTAAAATGCCCATAGTGGCATCTAATCACTATCTTCAAGATATCCTTCTCTCTCACCCAAATATGATGGTACCCCGAATGAAAGTCTATCTTAGAGAAGTACTTGTCTCCTCTAAGCTCATCCATCAACTCATTTATTTGTGGAATGGGGTATATGTTCTTCAATGTCTTCTTGTTCAAGACCCTGTAGTCAATACACATGCATAGAGCCCCATCCTTCTTCTTCACCAACACCACAGAAGAAGAAAAAGGACTGGAAATCATCTTTATATGGACCAAGGCCAACAACTCTTGTATGGCCCACTCTATCTCATCTCGATAAGCTTTGGGATGTCTGTAGAGGGTAGTGATGGCAACATGGACCCCTTTCTTGAACTCAATAGAGTGCACAAATCCTCTTTTTGGGGGACAATATTTAGGAATGTCTCCAAAAATTGCCTAGTGCCTCTCCAATACTACTAGAATGTCTGGGTGTGGCTTTCATGCTATGTCCCTGTCTCTGAAATCCTAAGCTCTGCTACCCATTCTATATCCCCATGTCACAAATCTACCTCCATTCAATTGGTTGACACTATTTTTGGTGGATAGGAGTGCATGCCCCTCAACACTAATAGCTTCCCACCAAGCCCCACAAATTCCATCTCTTGTGCCCTATAATACGTAGTAACACACCCAAGAGATACAACCACTGGACACCCATCACCACGTTGGTGTCTAGCACGTTCAACACAAAGAAGTGGTCAGTGACTAAATAGTTCCCCATAGTCAAAGTCAACTTGGGGACATATTTGGTACATTGCATAATCTAGTTCCTTGTACCCAATACTGAGAAGCCCTCAAAAGAATGCATGTGTAGCCCTTTTTACTCTACCAACTACACATCAATAAAATTCTGGGTGGTCCCACTATCTACCAGAATGGATACTATTTGCCCCTGAATAGTATCTCTGATCTGCGATGTCCAGTATCTTAGAACCCTGTCAGTGAAGCAATGACACGTCATGTGGGAACTATGAAACTAGTTTCCCCTCCTGTGTCTTGAGGCTCATCCTCCCTTCTAACGACCTCACATTTTGTCTCCTCCTCTGGCTCACTATTTGAAAATACCTCTATTTAATTGTCCTTTCCCTTAGTACGTATGTGGTTGGGGAACCATGGCTCCTGGTAGGTGAAGAAAAGATTCCTCCTCCAAAGATCCCTCATGGTCTCATCATTAAGTTGCCTCCATCCTATCAGCTCTCTCTATGGAGGCCTAATATCCTTACCCCTATGAGGAAAGGTAGTTTTGGGAGGTGCTAGTTCTCTAGTCTTAGGGACTCCATCTAGCATGTCCCTAGTCTAGGTAATAGTATCCTGCTAGGGTACGAGCTTATAAAACCTCACCCATCCATGTAATGGGTCTACCAACCCCTCCACCAACAACATAATCAACCTCACCTCCGAGATATCTGACACCATCATTGCCAGCCTTTGGAACTCTACCATGTAAACATTTGTGCTACTTGTCTACCTCAGTTGTGCCAACTCCTAGAAGTGAAACTTTGGGTCCTTCTTATCAAACTGCTATATCAGCCTCTGAGTGAACTTCATATAAGTAATGGCTGCATGACCCAACGTGATTAGTTTTTGGTATCACCACTCCTGCACATTCCCATCCAAGTGTAGGGTGGAGAACCTAATCTCATTTCCCTCCCTCATGGGGTTAAGCTGGAAATAGGTGTCCATTTTATACACCGATGCCCTAGTTGAACTTCTGGTTGATCCATCAAATTTGGGGAGGGTTATTTTCCCTATTGTTTTCTTCACATCCTAGTTCTGCTAACCTCCCCAGTATGATGACTCAAATCCACCTCTAAGCTTCTCCTTTAGGTGAAAAACTCCTAAAAGTACATCGACATCTTGATCCTTGGTTCTAATGCATAATACTCATGAACCCCCTTTGAAAACTACCTCAAAAAGGCTACAAAATAATTTGGCTCACTGCAAACCCATCAATAAAATATCACACAGTGGGTTGGTTGGATGACCCAGTCATGCGTGGAGTCTCTAGTCAGTGGGTATGTGCATGTGTCTGAATACACTCACCAGTTCAGGATCCTCTCTCTCTAGTGTTATTTAGCCTTCCCTTTTTCTGGTTCTACAACTATACACTAGCCAGTTGCTTTAGCATGTCCATCATGAGTTTTTATTGCCTGGCCATCTATGGAATTGTTGGCTCCTTTTCACCCTATTTAGGCTGCTCTTTGTTCTCCATGAGATCTTTATCCCATATATCACGCTCTTTGATGTGCTCTACTTTGGTATATGAAAAAGGATCAAGGCCCAAACCTCTACCTCGACCTCTTCTACCTTATCCTACGCCCCTGTGAAATATTATTCCATCGTATTAGGGTGACATCACTTGTTCCTGCACCCACAACTCGCCAAGATAATGCTCTGGTACCACTGTCATGTTCTTAAGTGGAAAATAATAGTAAATACCAAAACACATGGACTGGGAAAAACAAATAAAATTAAAGACCAAGCACCCAAATGAAAACACCAGAGAAAGAGTAGAATAACTAAGCCATTTTGTTAATAATGGAAATCTGGGTACATAATGAGTAATAACAATGGAACATAGGCCTGTTATGAAATGTATGAAAAACTTAGGTGGAACCTTATTGACCCAAGTGTTGAAATGGATCCAAACTAGAAATGTGCATTTCCCAAAAAATTATGCTAGTTGTTTCCCAAATGGAACCGAAATCCTGCTCTAAATACTACTTGGAAAATTCTGCAAAATTAACCCCCAACTCCTCTCACCAAACCCACAAAAAACCAGAAAGGGTGTGGGTTAGTTTCAAATGACCAGAAAGCCCTCCAAGAGGTGTAAGTGGCATTTCTTTCTAGCTATGTGGACTACAGGAGGAACTTTTCTAATAAGTACCCTAAATTATCCACTTAAGTTCCTCCTAGAAACTGAACTTCTCTAGTTCTTAGCTCCCCTGGATCAACTCCTCTCCTACACCTATGCAAAATTTCCCCAGAAAACACTGCACACTAATTGAAAATAGCTAAATTCATCCCATTGAAAGACTCAATTTTATCCTTGCAAAACTATTACCAAAAGTCTCCCCTCAAAATAGGAAACTCCTCTGCAAATTCCCAGCTTACCCAAGTCAATGTGGCTAGCCAAAATATTGCCACTCGAACTGCCTCTACACCCTGGTAGTTCGTACTCTTTGAAAATATGCTATAATGTGGCTTAATGAAAGCTTTGAATGAACTCCCTAAATCCCAACTAAGGATACACTTGAAGTTCTGCGAAACTGGGGTCGAAATTTTCCTGAAATTCCTATGCTAAACAACGCTTCTATCCCTTACGCTAAACAACTTCAATAGATGTCAAATTTTTGAGTTAAATAGTCAAAATATCCCTCCAAAATGCCTCCCTTTTGCCTCAAGTACTCTAGGCCCATGCATACCCCCTTTGGTGGCCCTCACAATCCACTAACTTGCCTCTATTTCCTTGTGGATCAAATTGTCTCCATTAGTAGTGCCCACCTTCCATTATGAACTTGATTTTTCAATTTCTCCCAAGTCCAAATATGCTATAATGTGCCTCTAACTCCAAAAATAAAAATTTGCCATACTTAAAAAACATTATAAAGTTGGGGATATCACATTATTTTGTAAGATTTCTAAGGATTATATATTAGATCCAAAGAAATGCAAGTCTTGGTGTCTGATTACGCCACACCTAAAACTGAGGATCCCATGGGGATTCTTTGCTAGAGTCAGTCAAGGTGATTCACTTTATTGTGGCATTGGGGTAATTCTCCATATATCCAACTCTCATTATCATATTAGACATGCCCAAACCATGCATCCAATATGAAAGCCAAATTTGTGGCTCTTTGGACAATTCAATTTCATGACTTTAAAATTGGTCTCATTAAAATATAAGTAATAGGGGATGCAAAGTTAGTTATCCACTAGACAAACAACAAGGCCCAAATTCAAAATGTAATAATTTATCCCATACTTGATTAGATCATGTCATTCATAATCTAGAATGGTCTTGACTTTTTCATGTCTACATGCAATTAAGTGCTTGTACAAATGAGCTCTCAAAGGAAGCTCTTTCTCTTTAGATATGAGCTTTCATCATGTTTATTTTTTGTGTATCATTGGGACTAATTCTTGTGTGCTAAAATGACCTTCTAATTTGGCCTAAGAAAAATATTAAATTTGAAAAACAAAATTTGTATTTATGGCCTTCATATAGGCCCCAAAAGACAAGTTCACCCCACCACATGAATGGGTGTGACCATTGGTCAAAACCCAACTAGTATGGCCACCATAAATAAACCATTCTACCTTGTCCATTTGGCATCATCAATTTGGATCATCAAGTTAAAAAGATCTATGTTCAAACGTGTGAAGAAGAGGAAAGACATTTGAAGTTGACCAATGCAGTTTGATATGTTCTACATCTGTTTGACCAACATTGGATTTGACTTTTTTGAGTTGCATAAACTTGGAATATTTGACTAGATGTTGATCAAAATTACGAGCATAATTATGTATATTGACTAAACTGATTTGACCACAATATGAACGAAGTATTTTGATCGAATTGACTGAGGGAATTGCAGGGCTGACATTCGGCCTGTTGACCAGATTTGACTAGCTGAATAAATGTTTGATATTATCTCTCCTTATACAAGTTTGACTGATATTTAAGCTTGAAAATTGGCACATATTTCTAGACAATTTATATTTTGAACTTTGCTAAATATTGAATTCTCCTTAGAATAAAATTTGGTTGGGATTTTCCCGTGGTTGGGTTATCTCGAGGTAAATTTGTGTCTCTTTATGATCCTATGGTCATTATTGCATTATAGTTGAGATTTTCTATGTATAATTTCTTAATGATATAAGTGATATAAAGACAAATTGATTATAAAAATCATTTGAAGTAATTACCATACTAGAAGATCAATTTCTTTTATAAGAAAAATTCAACATGGTTTCAAAGCCTAGGTGAAAGAGTAGTCAAAATAGTACCTTGAAGAATCCAAGATTTAGAAAAATTTGAAGTTAGTCCTAGAGACAAGAGTTCACAAATACTTGATTCTTTTATTGTTTGGAAAATGGACCCAAACCTTAGCATTGAAGATAGGTTAGAAGGTGAAATTAACTTTCAATCTTGGAAAACCAAAGTACTTCTCATCCTAGAAGAAAAACACCTTCTAAAATATGTGGAGAAAGATATTCCAAAACCAAAGGGAGTTGAGGAGAAAAAAAAGTACAAAAATAATGAAGCCAATAAAAAGATAATTCTTGTAGATTCCATAAAAGACCACTTGATTCCTCATGTTACAAGACTAAATATTGCCAAAGAAATGTACAATGCTCTAGTAAAGTTATATGCTAGCAACAATTCTAATAGGAAATTAACCTTGAAGAATCATCCTCGCAATATTAAAATGATTGGATCAAATTATGTTACATCTTATCTTAAGAAAATAACTTAGGTCAAAGATGAAATTGTAATCATTGAAGATAAAATTGAAGATTCATAATTCGTTACAATTGTTCTAAATGGTTTTCCTTCAACATGAGAAACATTTACTTATTTGTGCACGTGGAAAACTGCCATCATTTGATGAACTATGGGATGATTGTATTTAATAAGAAACTAGGTTATTAACTAAAAATGAACCTCAAAATGAAGAATATCAAGCCCTTGCTGCTTGTACAAAGAAAGGGAAAGAAGGAAGGAATCCTGGAAGTTTGACAAGAAGAAATTTGGAAATTTTGATAAGAAGAACATTGAAAAGTTTGATGAAAGAAATCTAAGAAGACGAGATCAAAAGAAGAAATACATATCCAAGGTTAAATGCTTCATTTTTCAGCGTCTTGGTCACTATGCATCACAATGCTCTGAAAGAAAGAGAAATGAAAATGAGAATGCTTTAGTTGTCAATGAAGAAGAAAATGATGTAAATTCGCCTCTAAAGAAATCAAAGGACTTCATCATTTAGAAATTAACAATTGAGAGAGAAGTATTTTTATCTTTCTCTCTTTCTCAGTTTTTTTAATTTGTATCCTTGGTACTTTTCTCTTTGTTTAAAGGAATTTATTATTATATCTATTTTTACCTTTTATATAAAAAAGATTGTTATCACAATGATTCATGTAGTACAAGAAAATGTAGTAGGAAAAAGGAGTTTCCAAAAAAAGAAAGAGGACTACATATAATCCTCTTATGAATAAATAATGAAGATACCTAGGATCATGAGTCGATATGGTCAAAAGGGACATATCTTTGCAAATTGTTAAAGGCAAAGGACAATCTACTGAAAAATTCTAGAATTATATTTGGAATGTTATTACATATAAGGATTGTGGAAGAATTTAAAGGATACATGCAAGGAGGTAGGGATTAAGAAGGCAATTTCATACAACTCTCAAAATATAAGTAAGTTATATCCTTCTAACTTGATTATTTTTTATTTCCATTTCTTGAACTCTCCTTTGTCTATGTATTTCTTACTTAATAATAATTGTTTTTTCTATGATATCCTGCATAAGGCTTGTAGGAACATTGTTAATACTAAACATCAAAAGGGATAAGTAAATTTATGACTAAAAATAATCTCTCAAGTAAGAGGGAGTAGCAATAGCACAAAGGACTTGCCTAAGTCACAAAGGGAGTGACAGTAATAGAAGGACTCATGAATGGGGATACTAGAAGGATTGTTGACATGAAAAAATGAGCAACCAAGATCACCACCTGAAATACTTGCTTCAAATTCAAAAAGAGTTATTCACAAAAATAAAGATGAAGGATTTTAACCCTATTTATTGGAAATACATGGATAGATCAAATATTTTCTCTACAAAAGGACACCTCAATCTAATATATGGTACACTAATACCTATGATGTACATTGGATATATCTTGGGAAGTCAAGTGATTTTTTACAAATAAAGTAATGATCAGATCACTTCATCTAAGACATGATTAAAATACTAGAGTAATAGATCTGTAATGCATATTCACTAATAAATGGATTGTGGAAAAAGATGAGCTTAGTATGATGATATATGTCTCCCTTGTTGAAGGGTATAATTAAGTGTTGTCAAGGTTTACCATACCATTTACTGAAGCTAGAAACGATTTGGCTAGGTAATAAGGGATTTTGACCAAGTAGAGATGTATAAATTCACCTTTGAAGCCAAACGGACATGGCTAGGTCGACCAAAAGTGAATGTTTTGGGAAAACTATAAGATTGGATAGATATTCTCCTTAGAATCCAAAAGGACTTGGATATGTTGAATAAAGGAGATAGATGTAATTCACCTTTAAACACCAAAAGGACTTGGGTAGGTCACAAAGGAATTCAAATAGAAAGGTGAATAGTCTTGTTATCACTTAAGAATTCTAATGCCAAAGTTTCTCATACTAGCTTGATGATAAAGGTCGGTGCCAGTCTAAGTTTGATTTTGTTTTTCCTTAGAGTTTGAGTCTTAGGGGGTCTTGAGTCAAGTATGCATTCTCATTCATCACTGGTCATTCTCATTCATCATCGATCTCATAGCCATGTGTCAGTTTGATTTAAAAATTACTATGTGCCACAAAACCTTTTAGGTGATTTCGTAGTGCATAAATCCTTTTAAACAGTTTCGTAGCGCAAAGGTCCTTTAGGTGTTTTCGCAACGTGATGTGTTTTAGGTGATTTCGCTGTGCATAATTCAAAATTTACACTGTCCGCGCTGCGAAATCGGAGATTCATGCATTCTGCAACGAATCTTTCCCAACTGTCAAATCTGTCAAGTTAATCTATGGTGGTGTCATTCATTGTCAGTTTATGCACTCCACATATCATGTATAACCGTTTATTTCCATCATTACAACCACTAGGTACGTTAGCACACATGGAATACAAGTTCCAAGGAAAGTCAGGTATGTACAGTTTTAATGATGATTGTAGGCCTTGCATGAGAAACAAATCTACAAGATTTCAATATGAAAACATCGTCATCAAGCGAGGCAGGCATTCAAGCAAGACAGAGTTTGGATTTTGAGCAATGCTAGCATTTTCAGCCTCCATTTCACTGAATCTTCATGGAGGGATCGGCAGAAAAGAAAGGCCACAAATCAGGAAAATGTTTAAGAAATGAGCCTGAATGTTTAGACATAACCTTGAAGAACAGAGAAGTTGAGCAGGCATTTAAACAAGCTGGATGTTGGAATTTCTGCAAGAAGCTACAGGGAGGTCATGCACAAGTTACTAAGGAATTTTCCCTGAATTTTACAGGACTAAACTCAAAGGTTGGTATGCTAGAATTGCAGGTCTCACCAGACATGATATCCACAGTTACGGAGATTCCAAGAGGGCAAGAAAATTGGTTCAAGAATTTCAAATTTGACATGAACACATGCAAAGAATTTATAAAGTAGGAATTCATTAACTTGGATTTGAGCAAGTCTGTTCCTAGAAGTTATGTCAAAGAATCATACGCACATTTGCTCACTTATATACAGAAGTACCTGACCTATGAAGGGAGATATAACAAAGTGCATTCATACCATTTTAAACTTCTATTGCATTTCACAGGGAAGGCATCTATTAATCTACCTTTTTACTTATTCTACAGCTTAAGTAAAATGTGTGACAAGGTGCAACTAAGAAAAGAAGCATGTGAGACTTCATTGTTCCACCATGGCCTGATTAAGTTGATTGTTCTGCATGAACTTCAGAGGGTAGGCAGAGACTGGGACACATTCATATTCATGTCTGGTTTAAAGAGCAAGATTGGTCTCAGCCCTCAAGCTGCAAAAGATCTTTCAACAACAACCGGTCCTCAAGCAGAAACAAGAGCCAAAAGGTTTTCAAAGTTAAAGGCAAGGAAACAAGTATGGGAATCCACCAGGCCACTGACCATCCAGGATACACCCCAGCAATCCCTTAAAGAGAAAAATCAAGATAAAGAAATTGCACATGAATCAAGCACAAGCGAAAGAGTTCAAAGAAGAAGGACTAGGAGCCAGGTGGCAAAAGAAAAAGGTAAGTCAATGGCTATTGAAGAAAACCATGTTTCAAAGGGAGACTTAAATGATTTATTGAATTATGATACAAGTGTTGTCCTTGATGGCAACTCACTCAGAGACAGGTATAAGTGATGGCAACTTAATCAGAGGACAGATCTTAATACAACAGGATAGAAAGAGAAAATATATACACGCAGGTTCGCTATATACCAAGTCGCGTATACACGCAGGTTGGCTTCAGTAAAAGCGCGTGTATGTGGAAAACTTATCTTTGGTCCGTGGCGGTTATTTCTTGGAAGTTGTGCCTATGGTTTTGGACCATGGTGTCTCGACGGATGTGTTGATCCCTAGTGTTGAGTTGATGGTATTGGTTTGTTATGGTTTTGGACCATGGTATTGAGCAAGGCCTAAGGCTATATAAGGAGAAGATCATTAGGCAAAGATGGAGTAATGGGTGTCTGATGAAGTGAGAAGATCTGGTATTTGCTGGTTATCTGTTCGGGACGCTTGGCAAGGGTCGGATCTGATAGCAAAGGCATAAGTAATTATTTCTAGATCTGCACGTGGGTTTCCTTTGGAGAAAGCGCGTATACACGCGGTTTTGGTACAGTGATGTAGCATATGCATAGTAAGATTTGATATTTCAAGTTGCTGTTGATTCTGGTGGTTGTTGCAGAGTTCTGGGCTCTGGTTTGGGTTCTGTGTTCTTGATGATAGGGTTTCAGTGATTCAGTATTGGGTTGTTTGATGAACTATGATGCAAGTATAAGTTGATGATTGTATTGCAGTAATGTTTGTTTTGTACTCTTGGATCCAGTCTGAAAATTGATGAAACGTGGTCCCTGAATGAAAGAAGGTTGTATCCTTCTGTAGGGTCAGCACCTACGTACTAGTAAATGGATCGACTAGTACAAGAGCTAAGAGGGTTGTAGCCCTCTGCAGGTTGTAGCCTGCGTACTGGTAAAGGACTGCACCAGTAC
>APFE030379252.1:0-21993 GCA_000404065.3 Pinus taeda | reverse complement strand
AAAACTGCTAAAAATAGTAAGTTGTGCTATAATTAAGGAAACTGAAAATGCTGAAAGAGACAATGATGGGGGTCCAGATGGACTTGGCAGGTGGCCACCAATATCCACCTGGATCACTCATAGCCATGTGTCAGTTTGATTTAAAAATTACTATGTGCCAAAAAACCTTTTAGGTGATTTCGTAGCGCATAAATACTTTTAACTAGTTTCACAGCGCAAAGGTCCTTTAGGTGTTTTCGCAGCGCGATGCGTTTTAGGTGATTTCGCAGTGCATAATTCAAAATTTACACTGTCCACGCTGTGAAATCGGAGATTCGTGCATTCCGCAGCGAATCTTTCGCAACTGTCAAATTTGTCAAGTTAATCTATGGTGGTGTCATTCATTGTCAGTTTATGCACTCCACATATCATGTCTAACCGTTTATTTCTGTCATTACAACCACTAGGTACGTTAGCACACACAGAATACAAGTTCCAAGGAAAGTCAGGTATGTACAGTTTTAATGATGATTGTAGGCCTTGCATGAGAAACAAATCTACAAGATTTCAATTTGAAAACATCGTCATCAAGCGAGGAAAATATCAAGCGAGGCAACCATTCAAGCAAGACAAAGTTTGGATTTTGAGCAGTGCTAGCATTTTCAGCTTCCATTTCACTAAATCTTCATGGAGGGATTGGCAGAAAAGAAAAACCACAGATCAAGCAAATGTTTGAGAAATGAGCCTGAAGGTTTAGACATTACCTTAAAGAATAGAGAAGTTGAGCAGGAATTTAAACAAGCTGGATGTTGGAATTTCTGCAAGAAGCTACAGGGAGGTCATGCACAAGTTACTAAGGAATTTGCCCTGAATTTTATAGGACTAAAATCAAAGGTTGGTACGCTAGAATTGTAGATCTCACCAGAAATGATATCCACAGTTACAGAGATTCCAAGAGGGAAAGAAAATTGGTTCAAGAATTTCAAATTTGACATGAACCCATGCAAAGAATTTCTAAAGCAGGAATTCATTAACTCAAATTTGAGCAAGTCTCTTCCTAGAAGTTATGTCAAAGAATCATATACACATTTGGTCACCTGTATACAGAAGTACCTGACCTGTGAAGGGAGATATAACAAAGTGTATTCGTACCATTTTAAACCTCTATTGCATTTCACAGGGAAGGCATCTATTAATCTACCTTTTTACTTATTCCGCAGCTTAAGTAAAATGTGTGACAAGGTGCAACTAAGAAAAGAAGCCTGTGAGACTTCATTGTTCCACCATGGTCTGATTAAGTTGATTGTTCTGCATGAACTTCAGAGGGTAGGCAGAGACAAGGACACATTCATATTCATGTCTGGTTTAAAGAGCAAGACCGGTCTCAGCCCTCAAGCTGCAAAATATCTTTCAACAACAACCGGTCCTCAAGCAGAAACAAGAGCCAAAAGGTTTTCAAAGTTAAAGGCAAGGGAACAAGTAAGGGAATCCACCAGGCCACTGACCATCCAGGATACACCCCAGCAGTCCCTTAAAGAGAAAAATCAGGATAAAGAAACTGCACATGAATCAAGCATAGGTGAAAGAGTTCAAAGAAGAAGGAATAGGAGCTAGGTGGCAAAAGAAAAAGGTAAGTCAGTGGCTATTGAAGAAAACCCTGTTTCAAAGGGAGACTTAAATGATTTATTGCAAGCAATTGACATTGAAGAGTCCCCACTAGTTCAAGCTGATTTGATACAGTCATGAAAAGAGAAGGCTAAGAAGGTCAAAGCCTCAAAGAAACTCAAGTTTGATGATCAAGATGATCAATTTGTTTCTAAGCCCAGGAGACCCATCACGAGGAACTTCAAACAAGTACAGGAGGTTCCGCCAAGAGAAGATGAAACAGGAGAGGTGACACGACCTCATGAAAGAAAGGATAAAGGCAAAACAGTTGCCACTCAAGAAGAAGGTAATGTAGAAGACTTGAAAAAGAGATTGGGATTGGCCAACTTCGAAATTGCTAGACTGAAAAGGCTGCCAGAAAATTTGCACTTAAGGAAGCTTACTCTAACCAAATGCAAGCTCGGTGGGAGGACCAAACATTTCAAATTCCTGAAGTGGTTGATTTTAGTGTTCAATTCTGTAGCTGGACTACTCCTGCCATAAAGGAAGCTCAATTTATCAGAAAAGTCAATGCAAACCTCAGGTATGGAATTAAAGTAATGAAGAAACAAATTGAAGACTTAAAGATACAGTTGAGTCAACAAAAAGGATCTCCATAAAGAAATCTCACTTCAAGTAAGACTATGTTTCAAAGTTTTGTTGGTTTTGCTTGGTATAATCTTTATTAAAGAATCAAACATTCCCATTAAGTTTTGAAAGGTCTTGGAGTAGTTGAAAGAATGATTAAACAGTAAAGAGATCAAATATCAAAATTTTGGGTTGAAATTGTGATTTTTGGAACAACACAGCAGTTTCGTAGCGTGCTACGAAACTGCTGAAGATGATGACTAACGCTCATAACCCAATCTCATTCAACCGATTTTTGGAAGACAAGCGGGAATTTTGAAAAGGGAATATCTACTAGGGATCATCTGAAGCTATCAACCTTCAACAAAGTCAAGATAGGTGGAGGAAACATGTATTCGAATCCAAACTCTAGATTTTTTGTCATAAAGTGAACATATTTACTACAATTCAAAATATGTCAGACAGCATGAAAGAGCTTTTTCCTTCACACATAAAGAGGTTGAAAGCACATCAAAGACGTGGCCTTCTGTTATATTTGGATAATCAAAGATAAAGGGCATGGTTCTTTGGATTCAAATATTTTGAGGCAAACCAAAATACCGATAAACATGGGTAGTTTTCTATGTTTCAGGGCAATCGAAAAGATGTGACATTGAAGACCAACATGGAGCCTTGAACATCCATCACAGCCAAACTAAAAAGGGACCAGATGTTAAAGAACAAGAACCAATGTAATCAAGGCTATTGTTAGCATAACATGGTGTTAGAATCCTACTTGATTTAGATCTCTAGAAAGTCTAGTTGGAGTTTGTTACATTAAATAGGCAGTTAAAAGTTAAACATATGTCATTAGAAGTAGATTTCGAGTTCCCCTAATGTTTAAAGAGGGATCTCAGCCAAGTCTATATAGAGGAGAAAGGGAAATGTAATAAGGGTTGCAAGTTTATATAAAAAGCTCTGTTATTAAGCTTATGTAAAAATTCTGTTTCTTTGGTAATACAGTACTGGCTTCTGCTGCTCAAGAATCATAGAGATTTCAATGTATGTGTCCTTGTTGTTGTCTTTTCATGTGTTTTATAGTATTATGAGTATTTGATCACTTAGAAATCACTTGCAATGTTCTAATTTCCTTCACATACTCATAGACTGTCCTTCTCTGTTTGGTGTACTCTGTTTATATTGAAATCTAAATGCCTTGTTTTTATTGCGAAGCCAATTCTACTGTTAATGCTAAATGACATATGACTCCATAAGCCCAATGGATGCTTGTTAATTTTCATTCCACCAGCCTCATTCCTATTTGTTTCACAAAGAGTTAGCCATCTTAATCCTAATCATAAATTCTTAAATCCTCTGAGAGAGCCCTCTCAGGCTAAGGAGGCTAAGCCTTAGCTAAAAGATTGGTTTGAAACAGTTACTTGAAGTCTTCCTAGTCTGTAGCCTTCTAGGGTTTGATTTTGAGATAACAAGTCCAAAGTAAAATCTTCTTAAAATTAGTAAAACTTGATTCCTAGGCTAAGGTCATGATCAAAGAAGTTTGATATATTTTCTTGACGATCCATAGAGGAATTTGGCCCACTCTGGATATTTATGTTGTTCAAAAAGTCAAGAGAAGATTATGTAGAAGGCATGCATCAATACGACAAGCTCATAAAAAATTTCTTGAGGAAGGAGAATTCCCAACTAATGGAAATATGTTGTAGGAGAATACCTCCCTCGCTAAAAGAGAGTGTTGATTTTTTTTTGTAGCATCAAGAGGTATTCCCGCATGCCAAAATGGCTTTCTAAGTCATCCTAAATATTAAATATGAGAAATACAATAATTATTTTTGGCCTTCATGTAGGCCCCAAAAGACAAGTCAGCCCCACCATGTGAATGGGTGTGACCCTTGGTCAAAACCCATCTAATTTGACCACTATAAATAAACCATTCGACATCCTCCATTTAGCATCAATCAATTTGGATCATCAAGTCAAGAAGATATATGTCTCATGTGTGAAGAAGAGAACAAACATTTGAAGTTTAGTGAAGTTTGACATGTTCTACATTTGTTTCACCAATATTGACTTTGATTTTTTTGAGTTGCATACACTTGGAATCTTTGACTGGATGTTGACTGAAATTCTAAGTAGTATTATGGAAATTAATCAAACATATTTGACAAATGTTGAAAATTGAGGTAGTTTGACTGAATTAACTGAGTAAATTACAGGGCCAAAACTCGATGTATTGACCATATTTGACTAGTTGATTATAAGTCTGATATTCTCTCTCCTTTGACTAGGTTTGACTGGTATTTAAACTTGGAAACTGGCATAGATTTCTAAATAATTTATATTGTGAACTTTGTTGAAGATTTAATTCTCCTTAGAAGAAAAGTTGGTTGGGTTTTCCTAGGGTAAAATTGTGTCTCTTTTGTGTTTATTTGTCTCTTTATGATCCTATGGTTATTATTCCATTATAGTTGATATTTTCTATGTATAATTACTTAATGATATAATTGACATAAAGGCAACTTGAGTATAAAAATTATTGGAAGTAATTATCAAACTAGAAGATCAATTTCTATTATAATAAAAATTCAACACATCATCCATGAATTATTTGAGGATTGAATAATCCAAGATATGTCTTACTCTATAGTTTTAACATTGTATGTAATATTTCTTCACGAGCTTTTCAATTCTTGTTTAAAGAAACAAGATCACCTTATAGGTCGTGATAGAAATGTGCTAAATAAGCAAGGTTATCACCATCAGTGTTAAAGAATCAAAGAAAGTTACAATGTGTAGAAAGGAGGAATACTACAGTAGTCTTATTCACATGTTTGGATCATCTAATGCATCAGGTGACAACACCTACAAGGAGAGTAATATGTATATTTCTCTTTTCGAAAATATTATTTTTTTTGCGAAACAAAAGATAAACACAACAAAAAAAATTAAGATAAAAAATAAAAAAGTGAAACCATCTTTAAATTTATATCTACAACGAAAATGCACTTAGAAATTGAAACAAGACAGGCTGCGTGGCAGCTAGTCCCTGCCTTTAGCAAGCCAGCCAGCCATTAGTCATTGTTTTGCTTTGTTTTTGATTGCCTGCATGATTATCTGAAGTGCGAACGAGGGACACGCAACGAGGGGCAGGCCAGTTTCTCATGCGACTTGCAGAGATTGCTAGAGGAGAGATGAAGCTTTCAATCGAAGCAGTGTGGCAGTGAGAAGATGTCAAACCGCAGCAGCCCTAGTTTCAGCTTCCCGAATTGACCAGGTTGAAGTAGCACCCGTTTTAGCACTAGTACAATCGAATAGGAATAAGCATACATAGCTTATAATTAACATTCATTTCCATTGAATCTTTGACGTTACAGTATTGTTTCTATTGCCATGGTTGAATAAGGGAAATGACTAGTTAAATAACTGATATATCTGGATCCAAAAATGATCAATCACCAGTTCGATCTTCCTTACAGAAAGTTCTATGCTGTGATGGACTATGCCTACCTCCGTATTCTCTCTGGTAGTCTACTTTGTTTTTCCCTCTATTTCTCTAATTGGTTTGCATGAAAATTGGCTCGTATATCCTTGAATACGAAGAATTGCAACATCTATTTAATTAGAGGGAAAACTGTAGTACATTGTCATCTTGATTTTTCTGGTTTGTTCTTTCTTTTACAGATACTGTAAAGCAGAGTTGTGTTCTGAAGGGATGTCTATCTATATTGTGTTGTGTTGTTTCCATGTGTTGTCTGTCTTCATGTGAATGTGTGTTGGTCAGTTTTCATGTTGTGTATTCTATGTTTGACTCTAATGTCTGTGATAGATGGGGGAGGAGGTCGGGTAGAGAGACACACTTGACTGGTAGAGGAATGGTATTGGGATATACCTCGTCCTTTGCTTGCCCTCTTGACTCAAACTGGTTAGTTTTGGTCCAGCTGAAGTCTGTTGTTCAGAACTGGCTACAAGCAAGCTTGAATTTGTCTTCTAATGACCATGAACGATTACTTTGGCTTTCCCATAAATCAGTTATCGAACGGTTGCACATGCTTTTTGTGTTAATGATTGAATACATTGTTGTCTTAATATTTATTTGTGTTTGGATTTGGCCATGTTTCTGAAAGTCCAAGTTAAACTCAGAATTGTTTTCTTAGTTTCAAACTCAGAATTATTTTCTTAGTTTCAAGTGAATTTTTCGAAATTTATCTAGCATTTTCCTATAAACTAAGTATATGATGAGAAGTGAAATAGTTTAGATGAGAAGTGAAATAATTTAGATTTCGGTTTCTTTTGGTTAAATTTTAAAACATTTATGGTAGGTTTTTGTTTTAAAACCTATGTCCATGATAGAAAACATAAAAACATGTAAGCAAGCTTAAATTTCTCAACTGCTCTCGTGAACAATCTCAATTGCTTGCGTGAACAATAAGATGCTTGATTTCTCAACTACTCTCGTGAACAATAAGATGCTTGATTTAAAAAAAAAAGGTGGTCAATTTCATCACAAAGGCAGGGGTTTGAAATTAGTATCCATATTGTCATTTCTTTTATTGAAATATTTTTCAAATTACTTCTCCAACTTATTTTTTAATTTGGTATAAAACTTTCATATCATCTTAATTATACATTACCACCAGCTCAAGCATAACGCATGAGTGAAACGTGGCGCAGGACAACCGTGTCGTGGCGTCGAATGCTCCCCTGTCGTCGGTTCCTCCTGCAGGCTGGCCTAAGTCATCGTCTTCTTCGCCGTCCTTCTCTAGACGCAACAACACAGGGTGGCCTCGCAATGGCAAGACCTCATCCAATTTCCAAAGGGTGTTGCAAGTTCCATTTTCTTGCCACGATCCTCTCTGCGCCTCTGCATATTTCGCCGACTTCAAAATACGCAGGTAGCAACATTGAAGCTGAAGAATAGCATAAACGAAATGGAAGGCAAAAACTATGAGGTGCTGCTCTCAACGTTTTCATCTCTTAACACTTTTTTGCAATTTTTTTCTAATTCTTGGTCATATAGGTCTTACAGGCTCTCTCGTGCCTGAAAATAAAGAGATTCTTATGAAACACCGTGTAATTCATACAGATGACGATACTCGTGCGAGAAATAAATTGCATGAACTAAATCGCATGAATGAGGAGAATCAGAAGCTGAATACCATGCTGAAGCGGATGAGTAGTAGCTATAACAATTTGCAAAAGCATATCGGGTCTTTGGTTGAGAAGAAACAATAGTATTATATAGTGGATGAAAGGGCATTCAGCTGGAGGAACCCTCACTTGTTGCAGACCATGCAATGATAACTTGCAGGAACTTTAGGCAAAGGCATGCAATGGTATGACAAGTTTGCATTCCTACCCGTAAGGTTATGTTGCAGGTAGCGAATACTCTTCAGTCCAGCAACGTTAGCTTCTGCAAACCTAGAAAACCCATTTGAAGATTCCGTCTAGCAGCCTGAGTTGTTGATTTTGGAAAAGCCATTTGAAGACTTTGTCTAGAAACTTGAGTTGCTGATTCTGGAAGGGAATCGAGTATCCGAACAATTGCAGGATTTTGAACGCTTGCTTAATTTAAAACAGATCTTACTGTAAATATAACATGCTGTGTATTTTCTGTGTGATTGCATGGTAACTAATAGAAACAATTCCATTGCATCTAAGCACTGAGGATATGGTTTTAGATTTTTATTGTTTGGTGTATGAATTTTCTTTTCACGTGAATGAAGAAATATTAGCTGTGTTAGACAACACTTTTTTTTCCATTAGGAATTTTCAAGCTTGCGTGTCGTATTTCGAAGTATCGTTCTTTATAAAAAGGTTTGCAGAATTCAAAGTCACAATGCTTCAAGGCACTGAGCAATTGGTCCAGCGAACAAATGCCGGCCGTGCCCAAAAGAATCGTATCAGTGCAGACAACATCTGAGGCATCCCTGGTAAGAATTTCTTGCTTTTCTCATATGTACTTTTTAAGTGAACGAGTCCATAGCCATCAAAATCCGGGTCGACTGATATGCATCAACAAATCTTAGCAATTTCGTAGAAAGCAATCATACACACTTCTGTAATTTAAAATCAACGATTGCCTTTACAACTGATCCTTTCGCTAAAACAAATTAAGGGTAACGGACTTCTAGCCCAAATCTATAATAAAATTAGGGATAAATCGAAATGTACAGTAAAATGAAGCATGCCTCAGTTCTAGCTATAAATGGTAGAATAATATTAAGTATAATTGACTTCACAGTTCTAAGAGATAATAATTTTGTGTAGTAGACATTGCTGCGGTGCCCTTCTATCAACGCATTGGCTCTCAGCGCAAACGGCTCCATTCTGTACTCCGGAGTTTGTGATAGTTCCATCATTCTCTGGCGAAGGGAGGGTAGCGCACAGCACAAGACCAGGTTCAACAAGTGTACAACAACCTGAGCATAGATGTACGGGCACCACAACAGGTAGGTAATTTCCTGCAAAATATCATGGCTTAGAAGATGTCAATAGAAACATTTAATAGCATGATATGAAACTGGAAAAAAATAGAAAATTAATTAGCAAAGTGTCTTACCAAATAATGCGTATAGGAGGTAAAAAAAATTACAATCGTGCGAACTTCCTCCCTGATAATGAGTTGGCTGCTCTCGCCCTGCGCCTAGTGCCTGGTTCATCCGGTGAGTTCTCTACCTATTCAAGTGAATGAATCTGAATTTTATTGCAGCGCTTTAAGCAAAGAAATATTAACATTGTTAATTCAAAGTGTAGAGGAAAGTTGGCACCTGTTAGATGTGGTGGCAGGCATACATGTAACCGTGGTACATGCGCTGGCAGGTACATATGCGGTGGCAGGGGTACATATGCTATTGTATTATAGCTAGTTCGCCATACATTTTCTTAACATTAAATGTTGGACATTAATGCTAAGGATGAAGATAGCATTACTTCATCAAGCTTTGAAATTGTTATAATTACTTGTACTTCTCGCCTTTGTTTGCTAACTTTTGAGCCTGTATACCTCGTATTGAGGCCAAATAAGATGAATATTGTTTTGATTGGTTAAAAGGATAGGAAAATATAAAATATTGTATCCGTTAATGTGACATGTGGAGAAACTTTGGTTTAAGTCAAAATAAGTTTATCGATTGTTGTGCCAAACTAATGCCATCAACCCAAATCGATTACTATAGTCCATGCCAGCCCGGAGGGCAGGGACTAATAATAGTAAAAATATTTCATATCATAAACCTGAATTGTGTAGGTTGTAACTAATTATTTTCTAAATAGCATTTTTCCTAATGATAAAAGAAATAAAGATTTTTATATTATGGGGTAGACATATATTCCACTTAATGCAAAAGCAAATATAGTGTGGAATTATTCAAACCATTATGACTTCACAATTTCCAACTTATTGTGCAAATAAAAACAATAATGCTACAAACAAGAGCACCCATGAAACTATAGGAACAACTATATATAGTAGCCACAACTAACACCAATAATGAAAATTATATTTCAACAACTACAGTGAAAACGTCCACCCATCTGAGTTTTAGTAATTTGCAGTGAATTTATAAAATATTAACTATATTATTTTCATTTAAATTAAAGCTTCCATATAATTTTATGTTTAATTATCTATGTCTGAACTAGCCTATTATTTACTATTTTTTCATTTTTTGTGTTTTATTATAAGCCTAACAAAGTCCATTGAATCTTAAACTGTGTGTAAAAGTTGTAAATAGGAAAGTAAGAGAATATATTTTTCTTTTTCTTTATCTTAAATAGAACCCAACAAAGAAACTAATTAAAAAGGTTTCTAAATATGTTATAAAAATAAGATAAATTTACAGATTAACTTGACCATGTTTCATAATTTTTAATTCATTAGCTTTCCATAAACCTAAGGAGAACAAGAGTCTATCCTTACAATCCATCATTTTAATTCATTATTTTTCTATGAACGTGACTTCTTATAATTGTCATATTTATTTTTCATGATATAGAATGTAGTTTCCTTTTTAAAATAGGTCTAACTGCAACCAAAAGGACACTCTAACACCCTATTTTTTAGGCTCCTACTTGACAGATGCTCCAACGCCCTAGTTACCAGCTGCCACTGGATGGATGCTCCAACGTGTTGTGCATGCTACAACTTGCCCTAACACCACTGTGCTACCCTTAAGTGTTCTAAGGATCCAACTTGAAGATGACTCCACTCACTTATCTTGCCCCACCTTCCACCCTAGTCAGTCGATGGACCATGTTTCACAATTTTCAGACAAGATCCCCCTGTGCTCAAAATCAATATAAAGAAATTGTAATGAAAGTTTTGTTTCTCTACTCGATATGTATATCATTGTCAAGTCTAGGAAACCTCATTGATTAACTCTTCTCCATCTCACCACTTCACAATCATAATTCAAACACAATCCCGCCTCATATCAATCACAGAGCTAAATCAAACCACTCCACAATCTATACATCAAATCCTAGCTGCCACATCAACTAACTATTGCACAACAGTGTTGCACTCACACTATCATTGTTGCTTCTATACCAAAATCCAACTCTTCCAGGTATCATTATGTTATGTTAGTCAAGTACTCTCATGTCATCAAGCCAACATCCACAAGATATCCCTAGATAATTATTATCATCACAAGAAATTGTAATGTACAAGGAACATCGTCAACTATCAAAATACACTATCAAATACCAAGTGCACTCTCATGTCAATCACTGTCATAAAAGTGCTAACATACCATCACACAACATCGACTACCAAAACCCTAATCATTGTCATGTATTCAATGTATGATCATGATGATCACTTTCATCAATGCTTGTCAAGTGACAACATAACAAGTGACACTTACTAGATATTACCAAATGTCATTGTCTTATTATCATAGTTTGAGGTCACTATCGGTTATTGTTGGATTAGTCTACTTCTTGTTGTTTGTGTATTAAAGTTGTCAAATTGTCAATGCCTCATCTTCCCATCGGGATTAGATTATTAATCTTGGAAGAGTTTTGTAAATGGCTTCTTCAAGGCAACTTGTAATGGTATCACAAAGTTACTACATATTCATTGTTGTCACTATCAACAAGGTCATGAAATCCTACAACATTAAGAAGATTTTGTCAAAGGGTACAATGTAATGGTCAAGGAGATGCAATCACAAATACATGGAGATCTTACTGTCACTAATTCACTATGTAGTCAAAAGTCATTATAACATCTAATCACTGCTACACAACAAGGTTATTATTATTACTGTCGAGAATCATGTCAATGTCCTACCATAGATATACTTATGTAGTGAAGATCATTGTAAGGTCAATACATAAGCATCAAGATTTTATTTTCATCAAAATCCACTCTCATATGAAAGACATTGTTGTATATATCAAGTTAAGTTCATCTCTAGATCTAAAAGTCAGAATAGATGCCACTAGTGATACAAATTTTGCATATAATGAAACATGTAATTAGAATAAACTTTCCCAACAATAAATTCTAAAGATGAAGAACATTTTTTTTCTTGTTTGCAGGTGGTAAGGCTAGAGAATTCTTTATAGATCTGAAGAAAACCTTTTATCCAACAAGTGTATAGCTCTTAAAACAATGTCATGATGATGATTATCTCAAGATCACGGTCCCAAGGGTAAGGCCTTAGAAATCAACCAAAGCTAATCTAAATTTTGAACCCCATGTCACCAATAAAATTTAAACTCTACACACACACACACACACACACACGTATATACACACTAAGCAGAGGCTGCAAAACAAGCCTTGTGTACCTTGATGCCAAACAAGATCTTTGGTTCTCTCAAGGTTAAGATATAGTGTTCAACAAGTTATATCCCTAGACCTAGTTCATTGTTATGACCGCAGAGAAAAGATAGTTCAATAATACTTCAATGGGATGCAGGCTAATGGAGTGATGACAGACAGATAAAAAAAACTTGTTGGTTTCTGTTGCAATAGATAACCAAAGAATGATATCGTTCCAAGCTACAAAGCTGAACTTTTATCTAGGAACGAAAGTATGCCCTAGATGCAAAACAATCTAAGAGATTATAGACTACTACAGAATGAGATTCTTCTTCATTGTGTACACACATAATAAGGGTCAAAGGTGTGTGTCCTTCCTTAAGTGAAGGCTTCAAAAAGAATTAAGAGATACTACAATAAATTGTCAAATAGAATCACTATTAAAATCTTGAATAGTCCAACCAATTTGGAATTCAATCAAGAGGAATAAAATGGATCCCAAACCAAAATAGAAAAATGAAATTCCAAACCCTTTCTCAGATGTTCAACGTCTTCTAACAAGGTTGAAAGAGATTTCAGAACTGAATATTATATCATCACTATGGTCAAGTCCATATCTGTGAGGTTAGGATAAGTGTCCTTTTACAGTCAAACTCTTATATTAGGAGGGGCTTCTAGGAGCATTCAAATTCGTAGTTAGAATGGTGACCTTTTAAAAAGTCAATTAATTTGGATGAAAAACCTTTTAAAAGTTTTTAAATTTTAACTTCAATTATTTTGATAAGCCCCAAAACCCTCATCCATCCTAGATTATTTGAAAATAATAATTCATGAGTGATCTTTTGTCATAGGGAGAATTATTTTAATATAAGGTGGGTGGCATTATAACATGAACTTTTGATTTGACCAAGGAGAAGCTACCACACACCACCTCATGGGGTTTTGACCCATTGACTAGGGTCTTCAACTTCAAATGTGAATATCTCTCAATCTGGGAGGCCTCTCATGGCATGCCACATAACATTAGAAACAACTCGATGATGAGAATCCAATGACGAGGATATCCAAGGAAAAATTAGTGTTTTTTTTCTTCAAAAACCCTCAAAAAGTGTGGGGTATGTTCTTAGTATAGGAAACCCAAACCTTAGAACTAGGGATTCCAGCCATTGTTTAGTGGATCTTCTAACTTGATGTAATTCAGACAAATATAAGAGTGTCCATTGACTAACATTGAAATTGATGACAACATAATTTAAGAATATCCCCCTTTGTCATTTATGGAAACACACATGCTCCTTTTTTGATCACTGGTATCCATGACTTCATGCCTCAAGATTCTTCTCCTAATTTCTCTCCCCCTTTGACATCAATGGAAAAGGGTGACTCCCAATGACAACCTGCTTGTTACTGTGGATTTGTAAACTCCATGTACTCCCCTCACAACATGTGTTCCTCTATCTTCCTACAAGATGCTTAAATGCTTAAAAAGTGTCTATTGTAATAAACCATCTATCTTCTATGTTGAAAAATATAACTAGTAATGGTCTTCAAAATTGTACTTGAGTCACAATGTACTGTATTTGTCAAAAGAAAATTTATTTTAAAAAGGAAAATTATCATTAAGCATGGGTTTCATGCCTTGTTTATTTTTGTTTCTAGGTCAAAAGCACCAATTGAGTGCTCTAGGGAGACAAAGTCAAAGTCATGATGTAAAAGACCCTTCTTGGGCTCATTGTGTCAAAGAAAGAAAAATACTTTTATGTGAAAATTTGTGTCTCGTCTCTCCTCCATCAAGTCGACCCAACTTTCTTTCAAGTCGGCCTCAATGGAGGAATTTCATCCCACTTAAAGTGACTATATATTGGCAAGGATACTCGACCTATTGGAGCAATATTTGAACATGGATTTGATCTATAATTCCTATTGATGAAAAATGTACGAAGAAGCATATAGATGGAGATCCATTCATTACAAGATACTTAAAGAAGCTAAGAAGAAGAGGACCAAAGTTTACTTGTATATTGCAAGAATGAAGTATGGTTATATATTGCAAGATTGAATTTCGGTTATTTAATGCAGGATCAAAGTTTGGTTATCTATTGCAGGATCAAAGTCTAATAGTATATTGCAGGGTTGAAGTATACTAAGAATCGAAAGCCTCAGTCAAGAAGACGACTGGTATCCTGGATAATAAAGAAATTTGCTTTGTTTCTTTATGATATGAAAGTTGTTGACTTGAATATCCTTTGGAAGGTTGACTTGATGGATGGAGGAGGTCTTGTTTAGGGAAAATTTTAGGGGCTAATATTCACAGGTTGGATAATATTGCATGTTTTTCCAAAGGAAATATTCGCCAATCTCCAGTTTTTTTAAAAATGATTAGCCCATATTTTATAGTATAAAATTATTTTACCTTAGAAATCGCCAATTCTATAGATACTATATAAAATCGTTAGATATTTGAATATTTATACAAAAATTTTACCAAGCATTTTAAAATTTTCATATGAAGGACTAGTAAGGTTCACCAAGATTTCTAAACTTTAAAATAAATTTCCATCCTTAAAATTTTCACTAGTCTTGTTGTTGAGTCAAAGGTATAGGTTGTCTCATTCGATTTTATACTAAAGAAGAGAAGAAAAACTTTTGGGTTTTACCCTAGGAGATGGGTTTTGCCTAGTTGAGTGGCTGCATCTTGTGTTCTCTTTTATGTTTGTGATCTTCATTGTTTGATATTTGTCTTGATTAGAACATAATAATTGGAAAGAAGAGCTAATAAGAAACTTCATAAGAAAATGACAAAGAAAGAGAAATCAAAATGATAAAAACCTTAATTATGCTTCCCTAAAGGATTTCTCAACATGGTACCAAAGTGAAGGTTAAAAAGCATTGGCAATTGGAATATCATTGATTATGCACCTGAGGTAGCCGAACTCAAGAAGTCTAGGCCGAAGGGTTAAATAATATTATCTTTAGGATTGTTTTTCCTCTATTTTAGGATTGAATAAGAGTAGAAGTTAGCCACAAGCTTAAAGAATAGAAATATGTATGGCTTGGAAAATTTTCCTCAAAGCAAGGCCGAGCTACCTCAAAGGAAATATGAGTTTGTAAAGAGCATATTTATAGCCTTATATTTGTGACTAAGACCACAGACCTGGAAAAGGTGTTAGAAGAATTAATAAGTGAAGCCATGAAGCATCAATTTGGATACAAGAAGGCCAAACTATGAGCCTTAACCAAGCCAAAATCTCTGAAGGCTAGAGAGGCAACTTGTGTATAAAGTATAGGGTCTGAAGTGATCTAAAAATTCTGAAATTTAAGTTATCTCAGAGATCTGAAGGACTAAACTATAGTCACTTTGATAGGATTCAACACCATTGTGGAATAGGATGAAAATCTGTGCAACTATATATAAGTTATGATCCTCAATAATGACATGAAGCTCAACCTCCAAGGATCATAGTGTTCAATATGTTTTGAGAAATCATATCTCAAAAGGAAGCTATCTATATGATTGTGAGGAGAATTCTATTCAAAGACCTGTAGCAACTCATTATTATTATAGTCAAGAGAAAGCATCTAGCATTTTGGATCAACTTGAAACTAAAGTAGGTAATAATATTATTCTTTATGATTTATTTATCTAACAATATGTTTTCAGATTGCAAGGAGAGAAACAAGTTCAATAAAACATCAACCTTTCAATCATGATAGAGAAAGGTACGTAATATTGAGGTATGTATAAAATGTTCATTTTTTAAGAGTATAGCATGAAATTTTTTAGGGTTGGTTTCTTAGGATTGATAAGTTCTCATTTTAAAGTTGTTAATATCTAGGAATTGTAAACCCTAGATAGTTCATATAAAAACCTCATTCACTTGTTCCATCTTAGAAATCCTATCTCATAATTTCTAGGATTTGTAAAGTATATGGAAATCCTTTGCAAGAATGGGATTGAATAATGTCTAGGTTTGTATTCAAAACCCTAAGAATTCATTTTCTAAAATTTAATGGAAACCCTAGATGATAATCTTATACTTGGTGGTACTTGTCAAAAAAAGTGTTGCAAGTTATTCTAAAAAGGATTGTGGCAAGATTCATAGGGAGCCCTTCAATAGGAAACCCTACAAGTTTTGTAAAAAGAAGCAACTTAAGGTGTGTATAAAAGTATAAAATTTGTAGTAGGTCTTCTTCATTAAAAGGTACGATCATTTTGAAATTTTATTTGTATTACTAACTTTTCAATGTTTAGGTTTTTCCATAGAATCATTAAGATTCTATATTGTTAGGGTGATTAATATCTAGATTAAATCAACCCTTATCACACATTTTATCTTTTGTTTACTTTGGTGAAACCCTAACCTTTAGGATTCACTGTAAAACCCTAGCCTTTTAGGGTTTATTGTTGATGTCTAAGTTATATGCTAAAACCCTATATTTTTTAGTGTTTGATAACAAAACCCTTACTATAGTCAATGTAAGATCCTAGAAATGAAACCCTAGGTGTACATGCTTTCGTAAGATTGAAAGCCTAGTTTGGTAAAAGAAAATATCTAACATTAAAGTTTTATGTTTGTATCTAGGGTTTAAAACAAAAACCCTAGTATAGATTGATATGAGGTTCTAGGGCATGATAATGAAACCCCATATGTAAAATTATTTTTCTATAATTGAATTTAGTTGCTAATATCTAAATTTTAGTTTTGGTAAAGGAATCTAGGGTTTGTGTCAAAACCCTAGCATAAGATTGATGTGAAAAGTCTAGGGCATGAAAGGTGTAACCAACCTTGTTGATTGTAAATCTAACTAAATTTAGGCTTTGATATTTAAAATTCCAATTTATTATGCTCCCATTATATCAACATGATAACCCTATATTTATAAGGTTAACTTCATGCTCTATATTTGTGCTTTGTTGAATTTGTTGTTGAATATTTGTAGGTACATAGTCTTCAAGATGTTGAAGATACCTACCTTAGAATTAATGATGACTTGCTAATGATGTTGAGCGTGATGAAAAGAGGGAGTTGTAAGAATCTTGGTAACATTGAAGTATACATCATTGATGACATTGTTGCCAAGCGATGATAGAAGGAATGATGTTCCAAAAGTTTGAATTTCTCTGACGATGTGATGATACGAGAGAAAGAGGCTATGTAGTTGAATATGGTGATTTTTTCCCCTATTAGAGAAGAAGTTTGGATAAAGAAATTATATATGTCCCTAGTTGAGAGGGAGGTTGGTTAAAGGAAAGTAAAAATCCTCCACAGTTGGAAATGTGATGTAAAGGCCATAAGGATGTTTGAGATAAGAGAATAGTTGAAATGCTACAAATGGTTATTCATGATTTGTATTCAAACTGTGATTGATAGAATTATGAATAAGAATTGGATATTTTGGAAAGTGATTATGTTGAGTTTGGTGTTGTTGGAATAATTGAAAAAGGAAGTTTTCATCGAAATGTGTTTGGATATTGTGATGACCTAAGCAACATCAAAATAGTTGAAAGACCCCAAAGATTATGTTAGCATACAAGAACATGTACATTGAAAGTTTGGATATTGGTTGGGGTCGTGAAACTACAATATGTGCCAACATATGAATAAGTTGTTGATGTGTTGACTAAATTTATTCCAAAGTTAGTTGTTGGAGCATGCTCGGATTGGTTGATGTGTTGATCTCTTCCTAAAAATTTGGCATATTGATAAATTTCTCTAAATTGGTTGAAAGGAAGAGATGAAGTACCATAAAATTGCTTGTATGATGATGGTACTTTGGAGGACATCATGGCCTAGTTAGTATTGAGATCTCAGTTGATGTCTAGATTCCAGAGGGAGGGTATTGGTTGAAGCTTCAGTTCAGTGTTGATAGCTAGATATTTGTAAGGGTTGATGTCAAGGCATGGAGGTCTAGATGGTATCCCATTGGATGGATACTAGGGTTGTAGCCTGATGGTAACTATAGCGGAAAATTCCTACATGGCACCTTAGTCCCTATTGGGAGGATACCTTGACACTGAGGGTATCCCAAGCATTGTGTATGTTGTTGTGTTCTTCATAGTATTCTTCTTGGAACATTTCAAATCGAGGCCAAACTTGTACCGATTGAACAAGCATGAATACCTCCCTCGTTAAGGGGGAGTATCGAAAATGTAACTAATATCATTCTTCATAATTGTATTTAAGTCATGATGTAATGTATTTGTAAAAAAGAAAGTTATTATAAAAAGAAAATTTATCAATAAACATGGGTTTCATGCTTTGTTTATTTTTCTTTCCAGGTAAAAAGCACCCATTGAGTGCTTTAGAGAGTCAAATTCATGATGTAAAAAACCCTTCTTGGGCTCATTGTGTCAAAGAAAGAAAAATTCTTATATGTCAAAATTTGTGTCTTTTCTCTCCTCCATCACGTCGGCCCAACCTCCTACAAAGTCGACCTTAATGAAGGAATGTTGTCCCACTTAAATATTACATATTGGCAAGGATAATCGACCTATTGGAACAAGAATTGAACATGGATTCAATTTATAATTCCTATTGATGAACAAGGTACGAAGAGGCATAGAGATGAAGAACCATTCATTACAAGATACTTAAAGAAGCTAAGGAGAAGAGGGTCGAATTTTAATTGTATATTGTAGGACCGAAGTTTGGTTATATATTAAAGGATCGAAGTCTGGTTATATATTGTAGGACCGAAGTTTGATTATCTATTGCAGGATCAAAATATAATAGTATATTATAGGGCTGAAATATATTAAGAATTGAAAGCCTCAACCAATAAGAAGACTAATATCCTAGACTAACAAAGAAACTTGCTTTGTTCTTTATGGTATGAAAGTTGTTGACTTGAATATCTTTCAGAAAATTGACTTGATAGATGGAGGAGGTGTTGTTGTTGATTCAAAGGTCCAGGTTGTCTCATTTGATTTGATTCTAAAGAAGGGAATAATAACTTATGGGTTTTCCCCTAGGAGAGGGTTTTTTTCCCTAGATGGGTGCCTACATCTGATGTTCTCTTTTGTGATTGTGATATTCATTGTTTGACATTTGTATTGATGAGAAAAAACATAATAATTGGAAAGAAGAGCTAAAAATAAACTTCAAAATAAAATGTAAAATAAATATAAATCAATATTATAAAAACCCTAACTATGATTCCCTAAATGATTTTTCAACATCTCCTTCTCATACTATGCTTCATACGGATTGTCACTACTAAATTTGTTCCTTTCACAACTTGCCATGATCTTCTACAATTTTGCACTGCTAATATGTTGTTCATCAAGCTCTTAATGTTGATGAATCCTTGACTTCTTCTATTGATCTAAAAAAAATTAAGAGATGACGATCAATGTGGACCTATATTCCCTTAATTGTTCTTCTTCCCCTGTGTTGCGAAATCTAGGGGCAACTAGATTAGGTGATTTCTCTTACTTTAATAACTTCTTGTGATGTATTTTTACTTAAATTTGATTAAAATATTCTTATATTTGATTATTATTAGTGCTATATATCATCAAACAACAACCAAACATTAAAATCAATGAGACAATAGGACACAGTATGTAGGCTACCAACCAGGGCCAAAACCTGTCCAACTGAGAGGAAAACCCACAATAATTATTCACTTCTTATAGAACTTCAATAGATGAATTCCAAGACCTATAAATATTGAACAAGAACCTCCAAGACCAAGTCAAACCTTGCTTTCAACAACTTCTACAATTTCAACTTACCCAACATATTCTTCTGGAACTTCGAACTGCCCAAAAAATTCTTCTACAACTTTGACCTGCCCAACAAACTCTTATACAACTTCGACCTACCTATGGAATTCTTCTGAAACTTAGATCTACCCAACAAATTATTTTGTCTAGAAAATTCTTATGCCCAACAGATTCTTCTATCCAACAAATTCTTCTTCCTAGCAAATGTAGAAACCCTAACACAAGAGAGAGAGAGAGGCCCAAAATATTTGATCTAGTTCTTCTCCTTCTTTTTCATGCTTTTCTGGATTCTATCTTGAGAATACTGAACTTTCTTGAATGAGTCTCAAAATGAGATCGAGTTCATTCTTATTTATAGGCTTGTGAGGGGTACAAATTGTTATCTTTAGGCCGACTTGTCCCTTCATGTAGGCCGACTTGATATTTACATCATGATGAGGTCTTGGAGGGTCTTTTGAGTCAAATAAATTATTTTTACAATATGTAATGCGCCCAAATGGGTATTCAATACATGACAATCACTCAATTGACTTGTAGACTAAATAACAAGCCCTAGAAGCAGTCAATGGATTCTTGAACTAAAAATAAATTTCTCTTGAGCATGAAACTCATGCCTCGAGAACAACAATAATAAATTTATTTTTATCTTTTCATTAAATACATAAAATCATGATTGCCTATGGCATTATGAATACTGAACCTAGGTACACATTTCAACAGTTCCTCTTAACTAGGGAGGTATTCATAATACATGAAAGGTACTTTGACATTCTCAATCTAAGAATTCTTATAAGAAGAGTCAAATTGGTAACCCATATGTGCAGCATCATATCATCCAACATTGTCACATAGCGAGGCCTTGACTAACAACTCTATCTCTCCACAAGATCAGAGCACAATGTTGGCGAGATAAATGATTTATAGATACCTTCATCATTTTATCTCAAGGAACATACCCCACCTGAGTGTTCATAGGGTATGTCTTTCCAGGACTATTCTTATCTTTGATTCCCAGTCCTCAAAGAATATCAGTCCTCTATCACTACTCTTATCTTGGATGTCCAACCACATCCTCAAAGAGTATCAGATTACATATTCTTACCCAATCCTCCATTCATTCTTCCCAAAGTGAAGACAAGAACGATGTGTCTATCTCTCCCTTTCAACCAGGGATGATATACTTATTCCTATAAAGGAATGTACCCATTCTTGTAAAAGGAATGTACCCAAGCTCCCTATTATCTAGGGACTTGTCCAAGCTCCCTCTTAACTATGGACTTGCTTCCAAGCTCCCTCTTAACCAGGGACTTGTTTCCAACAACAAATTTCTTCTTTAGTGGAGATCATGAGACTTTTAGCTGCTTGTTAAGCTCCTCCTTTTGATGTCATGAATTTAATCTGCATTATTATGGAGCCTTGATCTTGTAGGGAATCAACCATCCATCACTTTACTCAATTCATTCATGCCATCCTTCCCCTTATCAGCAAGTGATTTTCTAGTCCACATCTGGTTTTCCTTCATACACCTACCTCTTCCACATCACGTTTCCTTTAGGATCTTACATCCCACCATATGAGTGCTAGTTGTAGGTGACATCCACAAATCTTTTTCCGGTAACCTTGCATTAACCCATCCAGATGTTATACAAAAAACCAAAATTGAACATCAAATCAAAATTACCTTTTGTGATGGCCTTTCATGATGACATCTGCTACTAGAGACATCAACATCCTGCATATTCATAAACATATCTCCAAGACTTTCAAAGTTAAGGGCCTTCTTCCTTTAAGACTTTATCAAGGTCTTCATACCATTCCCATGGAGATGTCACATCAGATTCATTGGATTTTGATTTCTTGTGACCTTAATTGCAACTTTCACAATATCTTATTCCTTTCTTCACATATTTCTCCTCGGGAACATCCATTTGTAGTTCCTTTATCTTTTTCAACCACCTCATATTCTATACAAGGACATATTACGTTTATTGAATCTTGTCAATATGTGAACCTGATCCAGGTGGATATTGGTGGCCACCTGCCAAGTCCACCTGGACCCCCACCTCAACATTTTTAGTTTCCTTAATTATAGCGCAGTTTACTATTTGTAGCAGTTTTTCGGGTCCTGAACTTCCGGAGCCGTTTTGAGGCCTTAAACGACGTTTTTTGGGGAATCTCTCTTTGCAATCTTTTTGTTAAAAAATCATCTTTCCCGTTGTAGTCCTCGGAGAGATCTTTCCAACGGGCTATCATGCGCGTAAAACGGAGATCGTATGCCAAAGTT
>APFE030379246.1:0-11641 GCA_000404065.3 Pinus taeda | reverse complement strand
CTCGTCCTTCTTGAAGCCACCCGGTTGTGTATGGATGAATATGTGCTATAGTCAGTAGGCCCATCCACTTCACGATATCTGCTAAAATGAGGTTCTTTTGGCTCCTGCTATCGACAATGAACTGCATCGGAGAACCCTTCACCCACATCTGTGAGTGGAATAGGCGTTCCCCCTCTTCTATATATTCAAGCTCAATCTTCTGGATCTTGGTGGTGGCCACAATGGAACTGGGATCCACATTAATGATCTGCTTCCCTTTGTCATCCCCCTTGTCAGGTTTTGACTCAGAGTCAAAGCATGTGTCTAACTCGGAAGCCTTCAGCTCGATCATCAATCACTGCTTGACCCAACACTCCTTTCTTTTCATGGTGTTTTTCTTTGCTTACTACTTTGGTGGGTTATTTTGGGTCTCCCCACCTTAGCTTTGCCATTTTCTCTACATTTTGGGGGCACCTTTCCCTTGCTTTGGATTCGGAGATCCAAAGTCTCGCCTTTTTTTTATTTAAACTTTTGCTCAATCTTGATAGCATATCGGTACGTCATGCTGAGCGAGGAGATGTTTAGGAAATCCATCTCATCCTGGATGTACCTGTGTCGGTAGCCACAATACTTGAGTACCAAATGTTTCTTAGAATCCTTGACACCCAACTTCGTGCGAAGGGTATGAAAAAAATTGGTAAACTTTAGCATGTCTTGGTCCCTTCCCTACGGTAGCATGGTCCACTTTATGTATTTATCCTCATAGCTCTCGACAGGGTAGTAATTCTCCTTGATGGTGTCTCATAGTGAATTCCAAGTGGATGCACCAAAAATAGTGAGGGTTTAATTTCGTCCTTCTTCTCACAATAGGTTTCCAACCAGTCCTTGACGTGGGGGCAACTTTGAGAAGTGCAAAAGTAATATTTTCCCGGTTGGAAAAATCATGAACATAAAAATATCCTTCTAGAATATTTAACCATTTATCTACGGTGTCCACATATATCTGACCCTCAAATATGGGGATGTCAAGGTTGACTTGTACCTTAAAGAGTGTAGCGCTTCTAGAGTAGCTACTGGAAGGAGATGTGTCACCCTTGGGTAGCCACTGAAGGATCGAGGAAAAGTTGTCCATCATCACATTCCTCTATCGCTCGAGGGCTTCTTCGAGCAAGATTTTGAAAGGATCTCATGCCCCCCATCTTTCTTCTCTTCCGCTATGGGAGGCCGTCGTCATTTGCGAGTCTGGTCTTGCAAAGGTTTGACCAGTTTGAGACCTAACTCCTTATATCCCAACCTCGTTGGGGACATGCAAGGAAAAAACAGAGAAAGAGAAGACCACTTTGATACCACTAATCTGAACTTAAACAGGAACACAAAAAATTATAGATATAGCCATAAATACAGAGATGCAACATCAATAAAACTTCATTTCATTAATATCAAATACTGAAATATGCTTACAAACAGAATGGAAATAAGGCTAGCTCGGGCGATAGTAGCTTATCTTTGAGAAGAGATGTGGCGGCTATATGCCTTTGAATTGTGTTACAATGAAGCTCGAAGGCCTATTTTTCATTAAGAAACAATGGAAAACCCTAAACATCCAAAAATCTAACCCAAGGAGATGAAGCACCAAAACTATGGGCTCCATTTGGGTAAATTGGTACATCAACTTCTCGAGGTCGTAACTTTGGCATACAATCTTTGTTTGATGCGCACAATACCTCCTTAAAAATATCTATTTGAGGACTACAACTTCTGAGAGGCCAACATAGTTGAACGATGCATTTTGGCCATGGTTTTCCAAAAAACAATTCGTTTAGGGCCTCAAAACAACTTCGGAAGTTCAAGACCCGAAAAACTGTGAAAAAAAGTAAATTGTGCTACAATTAAGGAAACTGGAAAACTGAAGGAGACGGTGGTGGGAGTCCAAGTGGAATAGGCGGATGGCCACCAACATCCACCTCAATAAACTATGGTATATATAAATCCTTTGAAGTTAATTCCAACATGGTCAAACAATAGAAGAGGTGAAAATGCAGTAGGGAAGAGATTTGGCATATTTCTAATTAAAGAGTCTCTTTTGGCTAAATGTATATTGATTCATTCTCTGCTAAGTAATGAAACCATATCAGATCATAAACTAATTTTCTTAGAAATGGGGGAGGTTGATAGGAGGCATTATCCACTTTTATTCAACCAAGGATGGCTTGATGATATTAATTCAAGGCTCTTGTTCATTCAGTTTGGAAACATATAAATAGGCCGAGTAGAGTACCTCCTATTGATGAATTTACTATGAATGTGAAAAAATTGAAGGAATTTATATGTAAATGGTAAAAAAAGAAAAAGGAGACTTATGGTTCCTTTGATAAGATAGAGGAGAAAACTTCAAATATGTATCTTTGAGGAGACAACCTTTTAACTAATTATGAACAAGAGCAAGTTAGAGAACTGGAATAAAAAAAGCAGGAATTTTACAGGATCAAGAATTATATTGGAAGCTTAAAAGCTAAGACAGTTGGATTGCTAGAGGTGAAAACAGAACTCAATTCTTCCACATGTATGTTAGTCATCGTAAGGTTGTAAACCACATTTGGGAAATTATTACATTGGATGGTTCTTTCTTTCTTTGATGAAATTGCGCATGGAGTTAGATTTTATGAGAAATTGTTCGAATATAGTAGGCATGTAAATATTGTGGATCAATTGAAAATTGTCTAAAACTTCACCCGATTCTTCATCGATGAAGAATAAGATTAGACAGAGAAGCATACTATAAAGGAGGAAGTTTTAAATATTCTTAGGAAGATGCCCAAAGACAAAAGTTGGGGCTTGATGGTTGGGGTGTAGAATTGTTCTTGTCCTTCTTTGATTTGATGGGGAAATATATCTTAGAGGTGGTTGAGGATTCTAGAAGAAGGGGGTTCGTTTATGGAAATATTAATGCTACTTTCCCTATTTTAATTCCTAAGATGGTGGAGCCTAAGTCTTTTAATAATTTTAGGTTGATATCTCTATGCAATTCAATGTATAAGATAATCTCTAAGTTGATTGCTAATAGGTTGAAAGTTGGTATGCCAAATCATATGTCCTCAACTCAATTCAGTTTTCTCTACAACAGGTAGATTCATGATGTAATCAAGACAACGTAGGAGGTCTTTCATACAATCAAAGCTCAAATTTTCCAACTTTGTTGATGAATATTGATTTGAAAAAAACATATGACATAGTGGACTAATCTTTCTTAAAATTGATTTTAATACAAATCGGTTTAAAATTTGAAGTTGTGTCTTGGATGTTGGGTTGTATTGAATATGATAATTAAGTTGTTCTTATGAATTGAGAGCCTTCTAAATTCTTCAGGGAATCAAGGGGAATAAGGCAGGATGCCCCTTGTCTCCGTTTTTGTTTTTTCTCACTATTTAAGGCTTAAGTAGGTTAATAATGGAAGCAAAAGAGAATGGCATAAGTAAAGGAGTGTAAGTCATCCCTCATGTGGCAATAACACATATATTATTTGTAGATGACATGTTATTATTTAGTCGAGGGAATTTGGATGAACGAAAGATGTTTAAAGAAATTTTGGACTTTTTTTGTAGTGTTGCTAGCATGGAAGCAAGCCTTGATAAATCGATTAGTCTTAGCAATAACATGTAAGAGGAGAATCTAGAATCCATTAAAGGTATTTTTCCTATCAATTTTGGTATGATAAATGATGGTTTTAAATATTTTGGATATTTCCTTAAAACAAATAATTATAGAGTAGTTGATTGGTTCTTGGTTATGAGGAAAGTGGAAAAACACATTGATGTTTGGTGTAACTGGTGGCTCTCTTTAGGAGGCCAACTGATTCTAGTGAAATATGTTATAAGGAGCATTTCATTTTTTTTATCTGGATTTAAACATGAACGCAACAAATTACAGAGATAACCATAAACATAGAGATGAACTAAAAATAAATACAGAGATGCAGCGGAAATATTACTTCATTTTATTATTGTAAAATACTGAAAAATGCTTACAAACAGAAATGGAAATAAACCAGCTAGGGCGACAATAGCTTATCTCTGAGAAGAGATGTGGCGACTACATGCCTCTGAACTGTGTTACAATGAGGCGAGAAGGCATATTTATTGTTCAGAAATAATGGAAAACCCTTACCATCCCAAAACCTAACCCTAGAAGATGAAACACCAAATTGTGGGCCTCGTTTTGGGTAAGTTGGTACATCAACTTCTTGGGGTCATAATTTTGGCACCCCATCTTCGTTTGACACGTACAATAGCTCGTTAGAAAGATCTATTCAAACACTACAACTTTGGGAAGAGAAACATTAGTCCATTGACCCATGTTGCTCCAATATTTCCCAAAAAACATCGTTTAGGGCCTGAAAACGACTCTGGAAGTTCAGGACCCGAAAAACTGCTAAAAATAGTAAATTGTGCTACAATTACGGAAACTGAAAAACTGAAAGAGATAGTTGTGGGGGTCCAAGTGGGATAGGTGTGTGGCCACCAACATCCACCTGGATCATTCCTCCCCCCTTAGGAAGCAATGGTCCCCATTGCGTTGAGTTCCTCCATCTGCTGCACTTGGTCCCTGGTGAGCTGTTCTGCAATCTCTGATGTGTCCAGTAATGGTGGGAAGCATCGTCGAGGGCGGTACACATTGAACACTTTGTGCAGGTGAAGGAATGGAGGAATGATGTGCTCCAAATAATTGTTTTCCACAGCCTTGGTAATGCTGTAAGGACCATGTCAGAGTGGTCTGAGCTTCTGATGGGCTCTTGTAAGGCGTTCTTTCTGCACATGTAACCAAAATTTGTTGCCCACCTGAAACTTGTGTGGTGGCCCCATGAGTGAGGAGAAGTTGTTCCTGTGTTCTTTCATGACTGTATCCCTCTGCTGCTACTGCTGCATGAAGGAACCCTTTGCGGGGGTCATGGATGTGGTGACGATCTTCCCCTTACTTTGGGAGCGAACCAGATAGAAAATAAATTTCCTAGTCTATGAGATGAGCTTGCTGCCTTTCTTAGCAGCGATCAAAGAGGTGGCAGTAGGTGGGGCTACCTCTGGTATCCTGTATAATGAATTACCCAAAGAAATAATAATAGCGCGAGGCCTTAACTCATACACAACATGTCACCTCCACAAGTATGGCTGGCCTAATAATACATCACAAACATCTAGAGGTGTAACATCACACAATACCTCATCTGTGAAGGGCTTGATACTGTAGGGAAGGTGACAATACTTGCAAACTCAGAGATCTTGTCCTTGGTGAAGCCACCCGATACTGTACGATTGCGGGTGTGGTGTAGTTAGTAGGCCCAATTTCTTCACGACCTCTGCTAAAATGAGGCTATTTTGGTTGCTACTATTGACAATGAATTGCAGCAGTGAACCCTTCACCCACATTTGTGAGTGGAAAAGACGCTCCCCTTCCTCTGGATCTTCGGGCTCATTCTTTTCAATCTTGGCGGTGGCAACAGTTGTGCTGGGCTCCGCGTCAATGATCTGCTTCCCTTTGCCATTCCACTTGTTAGGTTTTGACTCAGGGTCGGAACATACATATGATTTTGAAGCCTTCAACTCGGCCACCAGCGACTGCTTGGTTCGACACTCACCTGTGTTGTGAGTGGGGCTCTTGTGGAACTCACACCACTTTCCTATGTACTTCTTTGACTTTGAGGTGTTGTTCTTTTCTTGTGGCTTCAATGGGTTGTCTTGGGTCACCCTGCCTTGGATTTATCATTTGGTCTTCAGATTTGCAGATCCAAAGTCTCCCTTCTTCTGTTTAAACTTCTGCTCGATTTTGACAGCGTATTGGTATTCTATGCCGAGCGAGGAAATGTTTAGGAACTCCATCTCTTCCTGGATGTACCTATGTAGACAGCTACGGTATTTGAGTACCAAATGCAACTCATAATCCTTGATACCCAACTGTGTGCGAAGGGTATGAAAAATGTTTGTGAATTCCGACACATCTTGGTCCCTTCCCTACCGCAACATGGTCCACTTTATGTATTTGTCCTCGTAGCTTTTGATAGGGTAGTACTGCTACCTGATGGCATCCCAAAAGAAACTCCAAGTGGGTGCGACTGAAAATAGTGAGTCCGTACTTTCATCCTTCTTCTCACAGTAGGTTTCCCACCAGTCCTTGACATGGGGGGTTGCTTTGAGAAGAGCGAAAATAATCTTTTCCTTACTGGAAAAATCGTGAACAGAAAAATACCCTTCTAGCAGATTTAACCATTTATCTATGAAATCTGCGACAATCTGTCACTCGAATATGGGTATTTCAATATTAAATTGTACCTTAAACGGTGTGGCATTTCCAAAGTAGCTGTTGGAAGCCGATGTGTTGCCTCTAGGTAGCCGCTAAAGGATCTGGGCAAAACTGTCCATCATTGCATTCCTTTGTCACTCGAGGGCTTCTTCGAGCAAGATTTTGATAGGATCTCCTAACCCCTCATATTTCTTTTCATTTGTCATGGGAGGCCGTCGGGATTTGCGAGGCTGGTCTTGCAAAGGTTCGACCAGTTCAAGCCCTAACTCCTTATATCCCGACCTCGTTGGGGACATGCAAAGAAAAAAAAAGAAAAAGCAGACCGCTCTGATACCACTCATCCGGATTTAAAGAGGAACGCAATAAATTATAGAGATAACCATAAACACAGAGATGAGATAACCATAAATACAGAGATGCAGTAGAAATAATACTTCATTTCATTACTGTAAAATAATGAAATATGCTTACAAGTAGAAATGGAAATAAACCAGCTAGGGTGATGGTAGCTTATCTCTGACAAGAGATGTGGTGGATACATGCCTCTGAACTGTGTTACAATGAGGCGCAAGGGCCTATTTATTGTTGAGAAATAATGGAAAACCCTTAACATCCCAAAACCTAACCCTAGAAGATGAAACGCCAAATTGTGGGTCCCGTTTTGGGTAAGTTGGTACATCAACTTCCTAGGGTTGTGACTTTGGCACCCGATATTCGTTTGACGCGTACAATAGCTCATTAGAAAGATCTATCTGAGCACTACAACTTTGGGAAGAGCAACATCGGTCCATGGACCCACGTTGCTCCTAAATTTCCCAAAAAACATCGTTTAGGGCCTCAAAATGACTCCGGAAGTTCAAGACCCGAAAAAATACTAAAAATAATAAATTGTGCTATAATTACGGAAACTAAAAAACTAAAAGAGATAGTTATGGGGGTCCAAGTGTCATAGGTGGGTGGCCACCAACATCCACCTGGATCATTTTTTGACTAACCTTAGCCAAAATTCCCAAAAGCATCTTAATGTTAATAAAGAAATTGATTTCTCATTTTTTATGGAATGGAAAGAATAAAAAAAATTAGGTATGTCTTTGGTGAAGTGGGAAAGATTGGCATTTCCAAAAAAATTTGGATGTTGGGTCTTGAGTATTATGGAGTTCTTCTATTTAGCCCTTGCTGCAAAAAGTGGAAGTTGGTGGAGCTATGGTTAAGACAATAATCAAAATCGACTAGGGGCGGGTCAATGATTTGGAGAAATGTGGTCCAAGGGATTCAAGTTATGGAAAAATGGATCACATGGAAAATTGGTAATGGAGGGAATGTATTTATTGGACGATATTTGTGGATTGGGTGTGACTGTAGGCACAAATTGTTTGCGGATATGGTAGAATTTATAAATAATTATGGTGTTTATTATATTGCAGATGTGGCTAGAGATGATACCACAGATGTTGATAATCAAGTCTAGGCTTCTGCTCAAGAGTTATAAATTAGCGCCAATTTTATAGGTGAATGAAATATCTTTTTGATGGCTATGGAGAAAGTGGGTATTTTTTAAAATATGGATGACAAGGATTAGTCTTTCTTGGTCTAAAAATAAGTAATGTAGGGTTATTTTGGCAAAGCATGGATACAATGATTTGATTCAACCAAATATGACTTATGAATCAAAATGATGGTTTAATAGTGGATTGGTTCAATAGAAAGGTGGATATTATAATCCTTTAGTTTGAATTAGACAAAAATAAGATGTGACAATTAGAACAACAGTTTGATGATCTTCAAATCCTTCGCTATTACAGGGAGCATATTGTTCTATAAAATCTGCTCTCTAAGGAAGGTTTACTTTTGGATGTTGTCATTTGTACCTGTTCAGGATTCCACAATGGTGTTTTATGGTCTATCTTTTCCTTTAATATCTTTAATATTTCTTTTCCAATGACAGGTTAATTTTTCTTCTTTTTGTGTGACTGAAGCATATTTTTGGATGCTAAGAAAAAATTTTGGTTGAGAAATCAAGTGAGTTTTTATGCAGCCAGGAGATTGTACTTTTTTATTTCTATTATGTAAATATGAAAGTATATTTTTTGTTTTGAAAAAAAGAGAGGTTATATTCCACATGAATACCATATTATTGTTATTATTATTATTATGATTTTATTAGTTTTGTTTAAATAACAAGACATGACAAAGAATTAAAACATCTCTTCCATATTAGGTTGGAGAACCTGGGATCAATGAGGGTTTTAATAGAATTAGAAATAACAATATTTTTTGAGCAAGAGGTGATTTATAGGCAATTATGAGGGAGATCTTGTCATGTAACATTACATTTAAAATTAATAAAGTAATATTGACATTAACAAATTTAAAAATACTAATAATAATAAATTCAATGGTCAACTCCATGTAAAAATACTATTCTGCATACTACATGATGTGTAATCTAGTTGACATGTATTATTTAAAACAAAATATATTAATAAAAAAATTATTTTATATTCAATTATAAATGCATATACTTTATATCAATTTTTTAATGACAAAAATAAATTAATTTAAATAAAAAATATTCTTTTATTTTCCCTTTCCATTTTGAGAAAGATGTGTAATTTATTCCATTACTTATATAATATTTAAAAAATGTTAACAACATGGGTATGTATCCAGTCAAATGACAAAAATAAATTAATTTAAATAAAAAATATTCTTTTATTTTCCCTTTCCATTTTGAGAAAGATGTGTAATTTATTCCATTACTTATATAATATTTAAAAAATGTTAACAACATGGGTATGTATCCAGTCTTCACCCCTTGTTCCCTCGACTGTGGTCTTCTTGATTGGTTCTATGTGTGTTTGGTAATGTTGATATTAGTAACTGGAAAATGGGTCAATGCCATAATGGAAAATTGGTAAATGGGTGAATTATTGTACTCTTATTTTTCCCGTGCACGTTGTTTCCATGACTGTGTCCGTATTTTTTGGTATTATCCCGTCTCAAATGGGCATGTTTGTTTGAAAATGAGTTCTTCCTTGTTTAGGAAAGTTTTGGGTCGTGGACAACCAGGGTAACCTACTGCTTGCGCCCACTCTATACCTTATGGTGAATAAGCCTATCTTGAATTTGGTTTGCAGGATTTATATTGTGGTTCATAATATTTTATGGCTTGGGGAGTCGGATTCGGTTCGTTGGTCACACAGCTGGAAGAAGTTACTATGCCCTTCTATATTTTTTACTACTCTTATGTATTCCATGATAAACAATGGAATCCGCAAGTGTTGGGGGATGCCTTGGCTGATTGTCTATTTCTCTTTAGGGCATTCATCTAACTATTTACGTTTCTTGTATTTTGTTAAATTAAATGCTTCAAGTTTTGCTAATTTCTTTGGGATTTGGGGATGCAGGTTCAACATCCGAACTTGGTCTCTGGCCTATTCCTTGTGTCTGCTTGTTATACGTTTCGATTATCAAGTAATTAGTAATATTGTCAGGACATCCACAAATGTGGGCTCTTCTGGTAATGGAGGCCATGACCGAGGAAAACGAAATGGTAATCAAGGAAGTAGGGGTTCCTCCTCTGCTCGACCACCCAAGAAAGGTGGCTCTTAGATGGAAACCCAAGTCATTCAAGAATCAGTCCAAGCCTGCAGTGTGGGCACGCCTACCCATGTAAAACAATTTATTTCCTCATGGGAAGTAGAATTAAACCAACGAGTTGCGAATGAATTGTCAGTGGAGGACTGACAACTTCTAGCTCCAAATCCAGTCCACACCCATGGATGAATGACCCAGTACAAGCAGACTATACATATTTATTAGATCATGAAGAATATTTTGGCGAAATCCACACGACTCTACTGACTAATGCTGGAAAACAAGATCCTGGTCTATAGGACCTTTAGAAGGAAATGCAGTTGATCCAATTCCAGATACAACAACAAAATATCTGGCTTGACAGAATCAAAAATTATATCCCATGCCTTCCTCAGTCATACTTACCTAGTTCTAGTGCAAAGGACCCTGCCCCAGTGGAGTCCTTAGATGATGAATAATGTTTCCTTTTATGTTGTTAATTTTGTTTAATTTTATGATGTATATGTCAGATAACAAGTATTATGATAGTTATGAAGCCTTGCATAGTTTTTGGATTTTAGACATTAAGGCCTATAAAGCCTGTTATGACAGACTTAAAGTCCCGAGACCTTGGATTCCTTATAACATTTTTCAGTGGGAAAACAGACCTGGTTTCCCAATGGGAAGGTTGAGGCTACCGATTGCCATTTTATGTATGTATCCCGCTCTTGACAATGAATGAAAAAGGAGGATCTACGAAGCTTACAATTTTTTTTTTTAATAACAAAACTAAGTTTAATATGGGTTATAAGTCAAATATTTCAATATGCAAGGTAAAAGATTGATTATATATATATATTATATATATATATATATTATAATATTATATATATATATAATATATATATTATATTATATATATTTGAGGGTCAAGTTCCCTTAGCTAAAGCACCTTGTTAATGGGAGATCACGGGGTAAATTCTCCTCAACATCCTCGAGGTTAGGCTATGCCAATAACCCAATGGAATGTGATTTTATTATGAAACTAGCTCACAAAAAGATAGAAAACATAGTTGAACGCCTTAGAATTCAGCCTCTTCGAGGGGGCAACCTCCTTTACATTACACAAATGAACAATTCTTAGATGATACAAATGAAAATACCTCCTTTCTATATATAGGAGTCTAAGGGGTCATAATATAATCAGAGCTGACATAACAATAATAATGTAAGGGCATAATAATAACAATAGTGGGCTTCTATGGGGCACAATAGTAACAATATGGGCACTACATAGGTACATCAATATAATAAGGGGGTTGTACTAATAACAATAAGGGGTTACACTAGTAGTATAAGGGCCTAACAGATCCCTTCGAACACCAAATTGGTGTATGAGACCCCCTTGTTTGTTGAACAAGGGACCCACCTCTCCCCAACGATTTGACTACTAAGTCTACAAAGGCATACATACTCTACGCCCCTCTGGTTTTAAACCTGTGACCTTTGAGGAGGAAACACATGCTCTTAACCATTAGGCCCACTCAAGCTAGAGAGAGAGAGAGAGAGGGAGAGGGAGCGAGAGAGAGTTTATCCCATTAATAAGTCCTTTCTATTTCAATGTATGATAGAGATTTGAAATTCCTTCAATTTTTAATATAGAATTGACATAACATTTCAAAAGTATTAATAAGAAAAATAATTTAATAAATTATACAAAACATGTGAAATTTTAAAATTTATTATAGTTTAAACATTTTATTAGTGTGCTGTTGAAAACTAGCATAGATCCATC
>APFE030379237.1:0-18652 GCA_000404065.3 Pinus taeda | reverse complement strand
CTCCTTTAGGTAGCGCGATAGTGTTGGCCATTTTGACCTGCAACAACTGCTTGGTTGGTGATGTACCTGTAGCCCCATAGGCAGTTATCCTTCTCTGTTGTGGGGATCACATCTGAAAGTTCTTGAAGTTGTGTTCTAAGTACCCCCAACACAGTCTGTTGCTTCGTCATTACCTCATGGAGCACTTCCTAGGCGACTTCGCGAACTATATCACCGATGTTGCATAGGTCACCCTCGGTTAGTGTGATAGGCTCCCAATCCAACTTGGATGCCTTGGTCTTTTTCTGAGGCCCTGTTCGTTCTGCCACACGCAGTCATTTTAAGGTTGTAGAGGTGGTGCTCACGTCCACGCCTTCTATCGTATCATCAGCCCCATGCCCTGTGGTCAAGTTTGGGCTTATTTCTTCATGTGTCAGAGCGGCCCCTACTACTGCTGTCTTTTCCACGGCGGCCTTTGCTGCCTCCCAGGATGCCCGTACTTCTTTGGCTAGCTATTCGTTCCGCTTTTGTTGTGCTAGACTCTTGACAGCAGCCTTCTATCTTTGAATCTTCGTCTCATCGTGCACCAACAAATCTGGTGCCCGCAATTCTGGTGGCCACGTATTGAGCACCACAAACACAGTGTCATCTATTACGATGAAGGGGAGTGTGGTCCACTTCTACTTTGGATCCTTCCATGCCCTAATATACACATGGTGCATATCTGCTTTAAAGTCTGCAAAACTCTTTACACTGTCGAAGAATGCGCTGGACAGGCATGGCCGTTTAGTGATCCACAGCTGTATGCTTGTCTCCATCAATACCCAGAAGATCTTGGTTTCACGGATTTGTGTGGCATCCTTCGTCGCCCATAGCGATGCGTATTTTGCTGCCTCTGGCCAGTTCTGGTCAAGGGGAGGAAACTGACTATCCTCAGGCAATTCGCCTGTAACCAATAGTATGGATAAGAGCAAACACATGTAGTGGAAGGTCTTACCCTGTTCTTGGGCCTCCTGCAGTTTGTCAAGAACTCGTCGCAAAGGAACTGTGCCCAGTTGAACTGTACCCCGTCTACACATTGCTCGGCTAGCACAATGAACATTGCTGGTACCTCGTTGCCCCTGCATTTTCTCATCACATTTCCTGCCAACAACTGGGTGGCGACACGGACCCCTTTTTTCTAAATACTAGTAATAACGTACCCCATCTGCTTTTTCTCTAACTTATATTTCTTTTTCATGGCCTTTGCAAGCGTTAAGTCTCCACTTGTGCGAGCTATTTCCGCAAGGTCCCTTCCTACACAAGGAAGCCGAGAAATCCTATGAATGAGCTCCACAGTGATAGGAATGGGTTGTTCTAGCCATAAGTACCATCATGCACCAGGCAAATCAATTACCTAATGACAAATATTGTGATCGGTGCCCGATGAAAGTGTGTAATTGATAGGAGGTGGAGTAGCATGGCCTCCTCCACCCCGCACAACCATGTCCATGGTTGTAGTGTTGTAATGACCCCTTCCGTGCTTTGTTCCATCAACTTGCTAGTTTATAAATGGGGAAACTTCCCGCTATCCGTGAGGTCCCAGTCTTCAAATTTCATAGAGGGAATGCGGCCCACATCCGTTCCTTCAAACAGAACCCCTTAGGGGAGGGATGGAGTGTTAAATGTGTTGTTAATTGCATCCAAATCTATAGGTACCTTTACCCTCCCTTTTCAGGAACGGACATACTTGGGCAGTTTTGCTGTGGCACGTACTATCTGGATGTCTTCGGCTGTCTCTTCTTCTGGTTCCATCTCTTCAACAAATGTCGGAGGATCCTCCTCCTCATCATCACTCTCAACATTAACTATTTTTCCATTTTCTTCCATCGACAATTTGTCGAATCACGGGTTTCGCGGAGACATACGGATCGGTCCTACTACCTACGGATCCTTCTTGGGCCTCAACATCCGTGGTGATTTACGGATTTTTGGTGCATCCCCTATCGGTGGCGTAGAACTCTGCGGGGCTCCCTTGGTTGTTGACATGAGTCTGATCAGGGACTCATGTGTATCCTTCGGCAAGGCTTCAAACCACGGCCTCGCTCTTACAAACTCATCATTCATCAATTGCATGCCCACTTAATAACGCAATAACTGTATTCGCAACATGCCAAGGGTTTTTTGATAGGGGGCCATTCATGATTTATAGGCCCGTTGTAATTCCAACTCAACCATCCCCCCATTTTCTGGCTCATTAATGCTATACTGGCCGCAGATCATTTCGAATCGATTTCTGACTTCGTGTCTTAAATGCCCACTGCCCACTTCTTTTTTCCTTAATTCAGATGTCTTGTCATGAAAAGTGGCACCAATGGTCACTTCCTTGTTTATCCGCACAATAGCGTAGCCCATTCTGCACAACCGCGATCCTTGGGATGTACCAACCATGCTTACACCCTCGTTGTCGCGTAGCTTCTTGATAGACTGTTTTATAGTCCCACACTCTCTTTCAACTGTTTGGAGTGCTGAGACTGTCTCCTCTTCGGCTAGTCAGGTGGTCGCACCCTTTTGGTGCACTGCTAGCATGTCCTAGTGAAGATCCCTCAACATTGTTTCTGTCATCACCGCTATGCGCGTTGTTGGATGCGGGGCACTCTCCTTATTTCTCTTGAGAGTGAGGCGCAGCCTTAACCACAATATTCGACCAATTACCTTGCAATCACATTCCTTCAATTCATCCTTAGGTTTTTGCATATCCAACTACAACTTTCTAGGTTTGTCATTCAGAAAGTCCTCTTTTAGTTCTTTTTCCAACTATTTAATCTCTACATCCAGCATCATATTCTGCCCTCTGAGTAATACCCTGTTTTTTTCCAATTCACAAAGCTGTGCATTTCCTTGCCGAATGGCTTCTCGAATCCCTTCATACTCTTCCCCTAGTTGTATGAGCCCTTCAGCCCAGACATCGCACGCTATTCTTTTCTTTGATATTACCACATCCATGAACTTCTGTGGAGGTACTTCAGAGACCTCAGTTCTTGTACCATCTTGCAGCCTCAACTTCCCGGACATGTTTTTGCAGAGCGCCAGACGTGCCCATCTAACCCGTGGGATGCGCAAATCCATTTTTTTATGTTGTATCTGCCAACCCTTATTCATGACTTCACATACCTTGGAAAACGCTCCCCCCTTCGCACTTGGTACTGCGATCCGCAGTTGCATCCGGTTAGATCCTGTGCTTGTAATATTGTCGCGTGCCTGAACAGTCCGTTCTTGTATGGTACTTTCGATTTTTTCTAAGGCTCCGTCCAATCTTGTTACCCCCTCATCCGTTAGCATTTACCTTGCTTCAGTCATCACGTGGTGTAGTGAGTGAATCATTAGGTTTCAATTCAGTGTGGTTACTTCATGCAACCAGTTCTGCCAGCGTTCTATCTCTTCATCAGAATCCGACGTATAGGAACTGTTGTGTTCCCATGATATTCTCCCATCTTCAGTTGAGTTCACTTGATCCTGGTCTTGCACCGTTTTCTGGTAAATGCAATCCAACTCATTGTCAATATCATTCTTGCGCATAGGTTCCGTGTATCATGCTCCTTCGGCTAGATCCAGCGGAACTACTATGCGTAGGGACTTTTTTCTCGAAAATCATCTTCCGCTTTTCCAAGTTGATGACTCTATTCATATCTATGGCCCAGTCTATTCCTAGTAATGCGGGGTAAGGGTTACTTTCATCGACAATTTATATTACCTTGAAACCTATCTGCGTGCTTGCATCTTCGATATCCACTGTCACTCTTGTCAATCTTCCCATGGGTAAGATCTTTTGTTGGTTCACCATCTGTAATTAAATAGGAAACCACTGTAATGCGAGCCTGCCCATGCGTTCCCAAGTTTGCTTTGGTAATACATTCACCTCCGAACCCAGGTCTAAGATTACTTGATCCATCTCATATTCGCCAATTTGCACTCTCAACTACATTTCCCTTCTAGTGCGCAAAGCATGCTTCCCCATTTTTCAAACTACGTGTGGTTCTCCTGACTCTGCGCACCTAGCGATCAACGCTTGTAGTCCTCTAACTGCCTTATTGTCACGCAACAGTTTCATTCATGTCTCTAAAAAGGTAGTTAGCATAGAAGGATCCAAGCCCATCTCTAGTTGATCCCTACTACCTGAAGTAGAGACCTCCACGAAGCTCTTCTTAGCTTCCATAAATGTTTCTTTTGCGTGGTCCAAGTCAAACTCAGGTTCCTTTGTAAGAGCCTTACGTACCTAGGTATCCTCTTCAGGTTGCTTCCCCTTATCTTCCCCCATGGTTGCGCCACTTCTAAGCATCATGTTTACGTTGGGGTCCTCTTCGCGTGGTTCGGACCTCATCATTTGGATATTCTGCGTCGGAGTGGGCTACAACACCCCTTTTTCGTGCATTTGTGCGATTAGTGTCAGACAATCTATCATTTCATGATCAAACTGTTCATAGTACAGATAAGATAGTCTCGTTGGGTTGGTACAATCACGAGCGTAGTGCCCAGGCCCTCTGCAATTGTAACAAATTAGCTATCCGCGACCCCTTTCGAGCCCCATTCGTCCTTGACCTCGACCTCGCCCTTGGAAGCCGCCCCATGCTATTGCTGCAGCTGGAACGAGGCCTTGCATTTCTGTCTGCATTCGATAAGATGGGGTCCTATCCATCATTAGTTCATAGCTCTGACATGTCCGCTCGTCATGACCCATTGATCTATAGAATTTATAGTACAGTTGCTCCGGAGTCTGGGTATATTTCTACAACGCATGATAGTTGTCTATCGCGTGCTTGCCTCCCACCTAACAAATCACGCACCAAAGTGCGGCGAGCACACTCGACCTTGCTTGTGCCTCCGGTCTCAATGACATCAGTCCCCCTCCCACCAAATAGTTCACGAATACAGGACAATGATCCTTATCGTGACCCTGAGCTTTACATTTTATACACCACACTTCTTCACGCGCCTCTGGTTGGGGCGCCCTATCCTGCTTCAAAATTTGCATCTCTAAGCATAGGTTTTGTAGTTGTGCGTGAATTTGTTGGACTCCCAACCGCGGATCCTGTATTGGTGTTTCATGCAGCCTCATCACCATTTCTAATTCCTCTGCCTGGGTTGAGAGCTTTTGTTGTGACAGTGTCATCCTCAGGTGTGGTGTCAAAGACGCCACAAACCGTGTGTGGTGCTGCACATCTATCAATGTCATATTAGCCTAGTGGATCGTACTTTTTAGCTTCTAATCTAGATCCCAGGGGGTTTCACCTCGAAGCATCGCAATCTCCTTGAATCTGATGATTGACTACATCTTTGATTTCGGTCAGCTAAATTCTCTGTTCAATGCAATCTGAATCTCTGCTATTCTGGCATTCGGGTGATCATTCGAGTGCTTGATCTACCAAGTCAGCGCACGATCCTACAGCACACTTATCAATGCGTCCTTCTTAATTTTATCATTCGTAACCCCGTGCGCTTCCCACACTTCTCTTACTATGAACCAAAACTGATCGGGGTCTTCGTTTCCTACTCCTCTGAATACAGGCAACTTGATCATGCTCGCCATGATAAACTATTGGTTTGGTGGAGGCGAGTGGGTGAAGTTGGCAGTGAAGAAGGTGATTGGAGTGGTGGCACTAGAGGAGATGATAACTGCGAAATGCGCTGCCCAATCAAACTGACCGCACTCCTCGGATAAACCCAAGCGCGCTCTTCCTCACTCGCTCGTGGCGGTGAAATTAAAGGATTATTTCCTAACCCTTCAATCCCTTTCTAGACCCTTCCACTCCACATCGTTATGCTCATTAATGTATGCACATCACCCACTTTTCACATAACAACCTCTTAATCCAGGTATTCAAAGACTTGATGTACTTACCTCGCGGTCCTTTGAGAAAACATCTTTCTGCTTCGTTGTAGCTAATAGTCGTGTCTATCGCAAATTCATTGATAAACCCTCCTATTATTTAATCCAGCCAATGATCTACGGCCTGCATGATCTTATCTTCAAATGCCTCTAGCCTGCGCACCAACTCCGGAGTCCACATTATCAGTTGATCAAGCTTGCACCTTCCCTGGTTGTTTGCTAGCCTTGTGATCCAATCGTATAGTTCTAAAGAGAAGGCTGCGAAGAAGACCTCGTGGATTTCTATATATATGAAGCAATCCAACCACCTCTTCTCGGATATTTGCGGAGTTATTTTTTCCTTTATTACAAACTCGTGCAACTTATGATCCAACCAATCTTCAATTTCATTCTTCATAGGGTTCCATTGTTCCGACATCAGACATCCCTTAGGCAGATCCCGATCCCAGCAACAGAACCATGTTGGCTTATTGGGGCCTCACCCAGGTTCAGAAATGTTTAGCCGAACAAATCCCGAAACTACAGGACCTTTCGGCAACAGTCCGTGGAGCGCGGACTGAGGTCTCACCCGAGGTAGTATGGGGGGGTGCTGGAACCAAGTTTCCACACCCTAGGGATGTCTTGATGAGGTCTGGACATTCGCAGACCAATCCTACGCGTTGCGCTACTCTTGCACAACTGTCTATTCATAGTATCAACTTTCGTGGGAGTACGAGCACGAGTGTTAATTATATTTACTATGCTTAATATTATTATAGACCTTAAATTACTTAAAATGGCGCAATGCTTAAATTGCCAATTAACACAATAGACATTCGCGTAATCATAAACCATAAATAGATGCTTAAACAAGAATCTAGAACAGATACACGATATTTCAAATCCAACTTATCTTTATTAATGCCTTTATCTGGTTACAATCCACTCCCTACCCTACGCACACACCTACAGGGGTTCGTGCACTCAACTGCGGACTCTAACCAAGCCTCTGCGCACATAGCTGTGGAGCCTCTATCTCCTATTACAACCCAAACTTCGGACTTACAGACTCAGATCTAATATCACCTTCAGACACCCATTTTCCCTTTTACATTACCAAAACTACCTTTTACACTTAGAGCCTCACTCTTATTTATACATTCCCATGGTCCGCGGACCATGGGTATTTCAACACATTCTAGATTACTTTACAATATTTTAGGGCAGACTACCCTTAGACTTGACCCATTACAATTCGCGCTTTGTGCAGTTCGCGGAGCTTTTATAATACCAGTACCCAAAAATGTGGGCTTTAAGCCCCAAAACCGTTACGCGGGGGATCCGTTGCCCAACACTCTGCTACCATGTAGAAATTTTCACTATAGATCAACAGATTATGCAATATACTAAAGCAAAGCACAAGATCTACTTCTACAACAAACTTGCGGAAGCTTAATCGAATTTGAGCAAGATCAAATAGAACACACATAACAGAGAATGAGAAATCGATCACACATGAACACAAAAGAATACTCTAGGGAAAGCCTCAGCAAAAAACCCCAATCTTTGTATTATCATACAAGTAGAAATATGTCTGGATTACACAAAGCTTTAGCTCACAAGATATCCAGCTCTCAGTACAATCCCTCTGCTGTTGCTCATAAACAGTCAAAGGCTTCTCACAAACCTTCTCCTCTGCCCTCTAAGCTTCCTATTTCCTTGCGCAGTTTCTCCTGGGGTCCAATGTTGCCACCTATGTGAATTCACCTCTCAGACAACTCACCAAACTCAGAAGTAATTGCGCAATCCTGAAGGAGATAATTCCCTCTGCATGGATGAGTTTCCTATATAGGAAAATTCCTCCAACTTATAGTACATTGTCCCTACCTCTAATCTCAACTAGGTCTCTGAATAAACTGGCATGCATGAGTTATTTATGAGAGAATATTCAGTTATATGAAGTGCAGCAGTTACATGCATGCATGCATTAACTAATTGAACTCACAATTAGTTCAACAAACTATTTGAACTAATTTCTAGACTGGGAAGTCTCTAACTATATACAACTGACCGCACACAATTCAACTCAACAGTACCTAAAACTCTCTCCGAATACTCCTTGGTATCAAGGGATAACTTTCCTCAATCAATGGAGAATTTGTTGGCCATGTTCTTCACATGAGGACTTCATGTTTGATTTTCTACAGACCCTAAATTAACTCAAGCATGAACTAATTCAATTTTTACCAAATCAGGCTGCAAGTATCAAATTCAAAATTTTTACTTTCTCAATTTTAGTTCAGGGACTAACTAAAATTGGAATCTATCCCGAAATGCTATTTTTAGCACTTCCATTTTTCATTCCTTGTTGCTATGTCCAACACTGGTACCTGAAATGCTATTTTTAGCATTTCTTGTTGTTATTTCCAACACCGTGAACATTCCTACTTGGCTGTAATTTCCTATTTAAACTCAGTTCCTCTCATCAAATTTTCCAACAACTCTAACTCCTCATTATGCTTCTTGAGCATTTCATCGAAATGTTTCTCCTCATTTATGTTCTCGCTTTGGCTATCTCCATGAGCCAACTTTGTATCTTTCTCTTTCCAAATAGGTTCTTGTAATTTTCCATCAGTAATTGAATTACACCATTGTGTATGGGCATCCATTTGTGTACTCTTAAAAGACAACGTGATCTCATCTTCATTCATCCCCGTGATAGCTTCAAATGATTGTTTTTCTTCTACTAAACGTGCAATCATACACAATTTTTTAGTTTAAAAAACAAAAGCCCTTCATCTCATTTGATGCATATGTCATCAAATCTTCCTCATGTTTCTTTTAAGTTTCCACATATTTCATAGACTCTTAATGTGTTTCCTATCATAAGAATCTCCAATGGATGACCCTTGCTCTGGTTCACAAAAGTGAACTCCTCCCTCTATCATGAACCTATACTTAAGCTCAAATCCCCTAAGCTTCTCATTCCTTAACTGGGATTCATCCTTTACCTCAGTTTCACTTGCAACAAATTCCACTTAACTCTCTTCTACAAAGTCCATCTATACCTTTGGTATTCCTCACTTTCCTAGAGCAGTTTTATCATCACATCTAGTTGTACTTTCATGGCAGTTATTTCTGTATCAAATTTATCATGATTTGATTTCTTATGGATTCCCTCTGAACCTTTATTATGACTATGAGTAGTCATACTTCTCCTTTCTCTATGAGATTTCTTTTGTTCACTATGAGCAACAATTAAGCCTTTGTAACAAGCCTTCTCCATTACTTGTTACTCAATACCTCACTAAGCTTTCTCCTTAGCTCAACCTTTTGGTATTCTTAGTTTATCTCCACTGGAACTTCCTTCTTTAGAGACTTCTTGCTCTTTTGGCTTCTGCACTTATCTAATTCACCTCTCTGAAAACTTCACTTGGCCTCCTTCTCTCCAACCTTCAGTTGGAATAGGTTCTTTGCCACAATATTCGAGAACATCACTTTTTCTCTATTACAGTCCCCTTGATGTAATCATATCCAACAATGCTACATGTAATCAACCAATCTCTTTCACAAAAAAGCTGGAAAAAAAATTATAAAATAAAATAAAATAAATAAAAATTAAAAAAAAAAAATTACTTCTTGTTCAAGATCTTTCAAGCATGCATATTACTTCTACAACTTTCTCCAATCATTTTTCTAATTATTTTGTTACATTCTTTTTCCTCATCCAAAGAACATGCATCTCCTTAAAATTTGTTTCTCAAGCAAAATCTATTCTACTTTTTTTTATAATTATGTTGTTGCATACTTTTTCCCCATTCGAAGGACATGTGTCTCATTCAAATTTGTTTCTCAGGCAAAATATATTCTACTTTCCTCCCAAAGTAGATTTATTTTAAAAGAACTACAGTGTTCTTTCCCCAAGAGCTTAATCTGCAAATATTAATTTTTTGTTCAAATTAAATTAATCATATAAAAGCATTTCACCAATCAGATTTTACCAAACCTAAACTCATGCGAGTTCTGCAATCTCTATCTCTCACTTCTTCTACCACAGTTCTTCTTTCAATTGTTTTTATATGTAAATTAGTATTTCACAATGCCAATCAAACATAAATATCTTCATTATCAAAATGAATTTGATCTAAACTGGTTCACTTCACTGCATGTCAACTAGACTTCTCCTGTTGGAACAATTTTCTCTATCTGCAAATCAATAATTGCAGATTTCATTGACCTTCAACTACAAAAAAACATGTTGTCACTCCCAAAGTAGAAAAATCCTTCCATATTCTTAAATAACTACAATGTTCTTTATCAGTGTTCCTTTTAGAGCTTAATCCATGCAATCATCAATCCTCTATCACAATATAAATTGCAAAGTAAAAAAAAATTACTTCATCATATTCTCCAACTTGAGATGCTATAAGCTTTGAATCTCCTCCAAAGAGCCCATCTCTACTCTAATTTCCTTTCCCAAAGAGCACACCTAATCTAATCCCACTTAATGTAAGAAAATCTACTCCTCCTACGTCTTCAACTTCTCTACTTTTGGATGTCAATGTAATATTGACATCAAAGAGCCCATACACCTATATCCACTTCTTGATATGGTTCTATGATCCGGCAATAAAACAAACATAAAAAATATCTATACATGTACTGAATCCTTCCATTACTCAATTGCCTAAAACCCGATAATAGGAATTGCTTCCTTCATGTGATAGATTTCCAGTATTTAATAATCATTCTGAATTCATACATTCAAATTGGAATTACACCATCATGCAGAGACAAGCATATAATGGAAACTTCATTTCATTAACATAAAATGCACATACCTCTATCTATAACCTCCCTTCCCTCTCTATGACATGATTTCACATTTATTTGGTCATCCTCTCTTTTCCTCATGCTTACTCTCTTTCTTATTCCCCGCAGGCTTACAATAGATAGAATTTAGAAATATCACAATTTTTTCTAGATCCTAAAATCACTCCATAAATTATATTTTTTAAAATCCTAAAATCACTCCATAAATCACTCATAAATCATATTTTTTAAAATCCTAGAATCGCTCAATCTATCCCTCTATTTTACAAGGAATATTTGCTTCAAACATATCAACAAAATCTTACATACCCAAACAACTTCTAGACTCGTGACTCATTCACTTATATTTCCTAGAATAAATCAACTCAACATAATATTTACATAGAATTCTAAATGTCAAGACCCCCGTTTGGAACTTTGTCCTCCAAATGATTGATGGTTTAGAATCTCTAATACTTTATGTATACTACTATGAATATCTTTAGAATATTCTATGGACTTTTTAATTAATTATTGGTGATTTAAGATTCAAAATTATTCAAAACCCATTTCAAAATCATGACAGTGGTCTATTGCACTAATTATATAAAAGAAAATTTTTAAAAATTAAAAAGTTTAATCTATTTTATCTATCTATATATTGTTCTTAATATTATTATCCGACCAACATGTCATTCTAATATAAATTTATTTAATTAATTATTTTAGATTTTTGAAGTGTGTTCTTTATTTTTTCAAGTGTGTTCTTTATTTTAGATTTTTAAAGTATGTTCTTTATTTTTTCTTTGGTGTTTGGCAAGGATACAACTTTCGCATGCATTAGAATGGACATTTTCACAAGTAGACCTAGACTTCTTTTACAAAAGATCAATATTGTTTAAAACAAAATGGCCATATCTAATATTCCAAAAAATACACTTGAAAAACAATTGGAAACTTGTTTGATCAATCATGCAGTTATCAAATTGGTCATAATTCACTCACTACAGGAGTAGCGGATGCAGAGGATGAGGAAAGTGAGGAGCACGAGGAGAGTGTTGAAACAACACCTGCAAGTAAAGAAACCATGCCTCCTAGAAGTAGGGATGTTACACCCCTTAGAAGAAGAACAATTGTAACCTCTACAAAAAGTAGGGAGGATATATTTTCTAGACCTGATCGTCAAAACCCTAAGATATGGAACTCTATAAAGACTTCTATTGGTACATCTTCAAAAGGAGAAAAGGCATGAACATAGGATCCTATGGAGGTGTCTAGTGGATCAACATAAAATATCTATCATGGGTTTCTTATAGAAGAAGAAGAACCATAAGAAGAAAATGTTGAGACAAAGTACCTAAGCCAACAGTTGAAGAAAGAAAAGTTTCTAAGAAAAACCAAGGATGCCTAAGGACAGGTGAAGGTAAAGAAGAGAATACTAGAGAAGCTAACTGGTGGAATGAACCCTAAGAAAAGGGTGTGAGTGGTTGTTACACTAGAGACTACTCTAGTGCCTAAAAAATGTATTATTACAACTAAACTAGGGGAGCCTGAGAAACAAGAAGATAAGAGAAAACAAGAAGAGCCCGTAGAGAAATGTGCCTCCATGACTAAAGCCTATGTTGCTACACCATAATTTAAGGACGAATATGATGAGCAACGTAAGGAAGGAAAACCAATAACAGAAAAATCTATGAAAGAACAAGAGGTTGCCCCTGTATCAGGTAAGACTGAGATCGACCCTCTTGTCCATCAAATTGAAAAAATGAGAAAATAAAATGAATATTTAAGAAAACAACTTGTCATGGTTAAGGAAAAATCACAATTTAAGAATAAAAATGGGTTAGACATGTTATCAAAAGTAGTAGGAATAAAATCATCCACTGAAATAACCATGAAAGTATGAGGGGTGTCAACAATTTTTTAAGGTAGTTACAATTGCAAAATCAATTACTGTCTCAATAGGAGTTCAAGTGGGAGGAAAAAATGAAGAAATTCAACCTAATACTCCATAAGAACCTACTGACAATGCTATTATTACACAAGAACCAGCAGTCGAAGCAAAGAAGGGAGAAGCTTTTTTTTTTCTTCTCCACAATAACCTATCTATGATGATGTTGTTACATAAGAACCAACAGATAAAACAGAGAAGACTTAAATTAATTTGATTGTTTCTCCACATGAACCTATCAATGACGCTATTGTTACACAAGAACCAACACCTAAGATAGTGTAGCAGAAGGATGAAAGAGAGAAAGAATATATTGTTGAGTCTGAGCTTGTAAAAAAAAAAAAAAAAAAAAAAAAAAAACTAGCTAAAATCTGAAGAAATATTGAGAACAACATCTTTGCTTAGGGAAGTAGAAAATTGGAAGAAGTTAGCAATCTTCCCTAAATACAAAGTTATTTTTCTAAAATAGCATGAGGATATGGTCAACAACCTTACGAAGTAATGGGCTAAAAATTTAAAAATTCAATATTTTGTGAGGGTCCAAAGAGAGAGGAAGCATGCAATAATACAAGTGAAGGAATTGCATGAATAAGTGCAGTTGGTACAACAAGAGAAATAATCTATGTATGAGCTTATTGATGGTTTACTAAGATGCAAACTTCCTTCTCCATCTTATCCTTTATATTTTCCAGAAAAATGTTTTCTCTTTCAATTGGCAACCCTTAAGGAGAAATGACCATATAATACAAGGAAATTTTAGATTGTCCTTGGAAACTTTTCATTTAGTGCTATTTTTCTCAAAACAAATCCTTTAGTTGGTGTGATTATTTGCATGACCTTGCTTGTTTGGAGATAGATATTCCTCAATTGACACCTTATGTAGGGGATGTTCAATTGATTTATTTTGTAAATCTTTTTCTCAGAACCAGGTAAGCTAGAAAGTTGCATATGAAATTGTAACCACCAATGAGGGACAAGTAAAATTGTGCATCATAAATGAGCTCGACTCTATTGATGTTGTCCCTAGGGCACGCAATCACATATTAAAATTTCCATCCACCCAAGAATTTGTTATGGGATATTAGGGTTCGGTTTTACAAAGATGCCTTAGGAATATTTAGGGGATAAGAGCTGATACATTAGAAGGGAGTAAGCTAAGGTGAAATATTTTTCAATAGGAGTTCATGGAAGAATATTGCTATTGTCATCAAAATTTTATACAAGCCCTTCCTAGAGTTCCTCAGTATGTGGATTGCATTAAGAGGAGTGGCCTAGGATGGATTAGACTCATATTTAAGTTTCATGTTGTTTGGATTCCAACTTATCAGTATCAACACCCATATCACTTTACTGGTAAATTTTGGGAAATGGAGCTAGTCCTTTCTCAAGGTTATAGGGGCAGAGCATATGACACTACAAATTCCTATGATTTCTCAGAACTACACTCTCAACATGTTAGGAACTAGTCATAAGGGTCTTCATAAGGATGTGCAAATGCTTAAGCTAGGGGGAGAGGTTGGGCCATGGAATTGTTACTTTTTTGCATTCACTTTCTTATTCCTTTTAAATTCTCCCTTTTTGACCAAAAATACCACATTTTACCACTGTAATAACCATTATTTATCTAAGTATGTAATTTTCTAAATGTCACCTTCTTTGTCCAATTTTGCTTCTAATTTCACATTGGAACTACTGTCTTGGGTGATTTTTATTATAAAAATGATAATATGGGTCGTTTTAGGTTTAAGTGGTTTGTTGAAGTTGGCATTACAAGATTCCACTTCTCAGTTTCCTTTACTAATTTGGACAAAGGCTCCAATAAATGTTGCTGATACACGAACAATTTGCCTTGTGCATGCTGCATTTTTCTCACATGGACCGAATCTGGAGTGCATCAAGTAAAATTCAACTCAACTACTGGGATATATTCATGGAGCATACAAATCATTTAGTTAATATTTTATATAAATTTATTGTAATTAAAGGAAAGTTGTTACAACTTTACCCCTATCATGGAAAAGGTTGTATGAATTATCAAAATTTTATCCATGAAAATACCTCCTCATCAACTTAGAGGAAATTACTATTCTTTTGTTTGAATACACCCCTTTACAACCCCTTTTCTAACCTATTTAATATTATAAGACAAGTTTTACCATGAGGACAATGTTATCCTAATCAATGACACTTTGTCCCCTTCATATAACTTGTGTTATCAAATTCTCACCCAGTCATGAGGCAAAAAGATAGAGTTAACTAAACTTTGACACTCTTTTTCAGTTACAGAAACTCATATGGTGGACTATGATCTCTTTACCCTCATATTTAGCTTTTTCCTAAACAAACAAGGCATACAAAAGCGAGAAAGATCCATAAAAGGGGGGAAGTTTTTTCCCAAGAATTAAAGCATGTAAAAAGTGGTTAAAAGCATTTTTAAATGAGGAAACATTTTCCACCCAAAAGCTTTTGCACAAATTGAACTAAAGAGGAATTTGGAAATCTTCATAGGCTCCGCTTTCCTATATATTTGATGCTTTTTCATTGAGAAAGGGATGGGAGTTCTTGTATTGTTATGTCATTGAGATCTAACTTGAGAGAGAGATCAATTTTTGGAGCTAGGAGCTGGAGGAGGTGTTGCAGCAACTTCTATTGGTGGTAATCTCCTTCCTATTTGATTGATATAGATTAGTTGTTCTTTCTTCCGTATAATTGTTCATTGTTTACTTCTTCTATCTAACTAATGAATGTTTGGAAATTTTGGTTATACTTATTTATTTATTAATGTTTAGATGTTTCTTATAGTTTTGAGTATCAAGATTATTATGTTGTGATTGTTTGCTTACTTTCTCTTCATGTGGAGGATCAGGTTTTGGAGCTAGCTAGGAAAGCTTCCCAACTACACTGACCACTCCAACAGATCTATGTGTGAGTACACATAGGCTCTCCCTCTTCTCATCTTCTCAATATATACTCTACATCTTGCTTTACTGGAAGTCCCAAGCCTTAGAACAATCTTTCCCTTACCAAGTTTGTCGTAGGTTTCTGAGAAAACTTGAGAAGGCTTTTTGTTTTTACAACCGAACACTAATCCCTATAGTAGAATTTGCGACTCCACTAGGGAGAATTATTCTTCCCGGTTTATTTTTTCCTCTCAGAAATTCCCTCTTTGATCTTGAACAATATAAATTTTGAAACGGGAAATGTAAACTCAAAATGAAAAATGTTGATGTTGGAATAACATTTTTTTTTAGTGTACAAATTTTCAACATTTTTTGAAAATGGTACTAAAATCCAATAATAATAAAAAAATGTGCAAAAACACCCTGAAAATAAAAAAATGTTGATGTTGTAATAAAGTCTTTTTTTCGAGGTAAATTTTCAACATTTTTTAGCAATGGCATTAAAGATAAAATATCATGACTCTAAAAAACCTTAAAATTCTAATGATTTTAGGCATGACATTAAAGATAAAACATCACGTCTCTTAAAATCCTTTAAATTCCAACAATTTTGAGCCATGGTGTTGAAGATAAAATATCATGACTCAGAAAACACTTAAAATTTTGATAGTTTTTTAACCATGGAATTAAAACCAAAGATCATGACTACAAAAAACCTTAAGTTTTCAACATATTTCAACCATGGTATCATGGAAATTTCCTATGACCAATTTTTTTTAAAATGAATACGTGAATGAAGTAGCCATTATACCAAGAGTAATTGTTTTTCAAATGCTAAAAGTATAACAACTTTAAAATCTTAGCCTAAGACAACTTGACACATTGCAACAAAAATTTAAAAAACAATCATCAAATTGACACGCAGTGTAGGCGAATTGACCCATTGTAATGCAAGCTTAAAGACCAACCATAAAATTGACACATTGTGGGGTTGGACTCAATCTATTATAACAAAAACTTTAATATCAACTATCAAATTGATACACAATGGGATCGGGTTGCTAGTTGAGGATTGACAAGGACCTTGCAAGAAAAAATAAAATGAAATGAAATATTAAATAAATAAAAATGAAAAATACAAAGAAAATAGAAATTTGGTTTCTCACTCCCATAATTTTAATAAAAAAGTTTTTAATCTTTCCAGCAAAGAGTTTGATTCTTCCACTTTTTGTCTTTTGGAGAAAGGTCTGAATTTCGGTCTTGCTCCCAGAAAAATTCCTCTTGAAGATATTATTTGCAATATTGAATTTGGGATCAAGGAGTTGCAGGATAACATTAAAGAATCCATTAGGCAAGATTGCGCTATGGTTCTTAAGAAAGCAAGTTCGCCAAAAAGAAACCTATCTAAGCAAGAGTTTCAAGCCCTTAAATCCTTAAACGATGATCCTAATGTCGTTGTTCTTCAAGCCGATAAAGGTGGAGCTGTTGTGATCCTCGATAAAACAAACTACCAGAGAAAAATGTTGGATCACCTCCTCAATAGTGGTAGCTATAAGAAATTAAATAAGAACCCTATTAGGAAAATATTGAATGAGGTTGCTTGTGGTATTAATACTTATCCCTAGCCCCTTGAAGAAGAAGCTTATTCTTGGCAACCTCCTCACCCCTAGGATCTACGAGATTCCCAAAGTCCACAAAAATGGGGTTCCGCTTAGGCCTATTGTCAATAAAATAGGAGGACCCATGTATCTCTAAGTCCTTAGCACAAAAGGTTAGGCCCCTTGTATGTCGTACTGAGTCCTTTGTTAATGACTCAACTTCTTTTGTTAAGGAACTTAAAGATATTAAAATTGACCCTGATGATTTTCTTATGAGCTTTGACGTCGTCTCTCTCTATACTAATATTCCTATTAATAAGGCCATGGAGGTTATAAATCGCATCACCAATCCTTCTACTGCTAAGTTGGTCGGTCTCTGCCTTACATCTACTTTCTTTAGTTTCCAAGGAGAATTCTATGAGCAAACATGTGGAGAAACTATGGGTTCTCCACTCTCTCTTGTTGTCACGAATTTGTTCATGGAAGACTTTGAAACTAGATCCCTTGCCTCTGCCCCCCTTCTCCCTAATATTTGGAAGAGATTTGTTGATGATACCTTCATTGATTAGTCACATGGGCATGGCTTACTTGATTCTTTCCTTTCTCAACTTAATAGTCAATCTGAGTTAATTAAGTTTACAATGGGGACTGAGGCCAATGGTACTCTTCCCTTCCTGGATGTACTTATCTCTAAAAAAGGGGATGGTAAATTTTCTCACCAAGGTTATCGTAAAAAGACTCATACTGAGCAATACCTTCATGCAAGTTCCCATCACTATCCTCCTCAAAATTTTGGCGTTCTCAACACTCTAACAACTAGGGCTCTAAGGATTTATGGTGAAAGTCACTTTGAAGGTGAAAAATACCATCTGCTTGAATGTTTTGAAGATAATGGCTATAGTAGGCACCTAGGTCTCATAGCTTTTCAAAAATCTAGCCTCAGACCTAAGCCAGAAAAGGATCCACCTAATTTTGCTAACTGTGTGCATCTTCCTTTCATTCTTGGAACCACTGACAAGATCGCACACATTCTTAGTAAAAATAAGGTGCATACTTCCTTTAAGCCCCTCAACACTATCTGAAGCTCCCTTAGGTCAGTGAAAGATCATGTTGACCCAAAAAATATGAAAGGTGTTTACTTAGTCCCTTTCTCATGTGGAACACCCTATATTGGAGAAATGGGTCGTTCCATCAAGTAAAGAATCCAAGAGCACGTGGCAGATATTAGGCATAATAGATCCCACTCATATGTCTTAGTTGAGCATGCGTCTAATACTAAACACCACATATGTATTGAGGATTCCAGGATTTTAGCCAAGATTGATCACTTCCATCATAGGAAGTTCAGGGAGGCTTTAGAAATTGAGAAGCATGGTAACAATCTGAATAGGGATGAAGGTTGGAAAATTAGCAGCAACTGGATCCCTTCTCTCCATTCCTAGATTTTGTCGTGTTTTTCATTTGATTTATGGATTTCTATTATGTTGCTCTCTATTTATTTTTATAGTGATTTTCCATTTTTTATATTAGGATTCCTTAAATATTATTATAATTGGTTTCCTTTGAT
>APFE030379235.1:67110-99712 GCA_000404065.3 Pinus taeda | reverse complement strand
CAAGTACATGCTGAAAACTCTGTTCAGCTGAAGAGTGTTGTTCGTGCTCCCCCTGACTGTAAGCAAGGTCTGCAAAAATAATGTTCTACAAGAAGAACATGACTCTATCATAAATGACCTTCCTATCACCAAAGATTCATACATACATCCATCTCTCAACCAAGTGAGGATCTACAAATATTGACTCATCCACCCAACCAAGTGTGCTTACACTAGAAGTTTACTCATGATAAACAAGTACATTACATCATTCATCCTAGGCATAGTGGGGAAACCAAAATAGGTCGTTACATGACCTTGATAATCAAAAGACATATATGACATAGAGACGAAATATCTAGAGCAAGACTATGAAAGTCCCCAATAACTACTATCAGCAGCATCTGTCAATCATTATTCAGATCAACAACCATGTTCTCTTTCTGTTCTCCCTCTGCATGTGTTCCACCTGAAACCAACAATAGTTGTGAACTTGAACCAAAAGCTTCTAAGGTAATGCCAACAATCCATCATTAGAAAATTATCTGCTCCCCCTGAACCTGTGCCAGATGGTCTCTGTCAGACGCATATCAGACTATCTGCAACCAGAGTCTGGCCCACTGATTTCATTCAAACCAACATATACGTGACTGTATCCACAGAAACACGTGTATATACACGGGTATTCCTCATAAAACTTGCGTATAACTACTTCCAGATCAGCAACCTGTAAATGTCCTGTAACAAGGTATGTCTGCATATAGATATCATCTCATCACCATAGTTATCTCATCATCATCAAGATCTGCATGATCCAAGTATCATCACTTTGGGAACATCTGCATCAATCATCATATGTAAGTATCAACCTATCATCATATAGGTAGAACTCATCATCATCATGTTTCCAACAATGCAACTTTGAGTAATCATTCATGTATCCAGCACTATGTATCTTGAGCTCAAGATCATTTGTCAAGGCTTCTTTATATCATCAACATCAACAATCCTCATCCACATGAGCACCAAGAACTATAGGAATCTTGCATCATAACTATATCATATGATCTTTATGCATATGACGACAGCAGCATATGAATGACTCATCATCAAGTAATGAAGTTGTGTATTCAAGCTTTTTACTTCTCCTTATCCTTATGAAGATCACCATGTAAGCATCATATATGCACCATCTAAGAATCAATCAACAAATATGATCTGAACATCAACTATGTAACCCCAAGAATCATATGAGATTTTATCATGGAAAACTCATAACCATATCATAGCAGGATGTATCATTTATCCATATAATCATCATCACCAAGGAATACTAACCATAATGCCAACAATGCATTATTAAATGCATATGCTCCCCCTGAATCTATGCCAACAATCAGATCTAATCATTCATATATTAGCATGAAGTATCAAGGCATCATCATCAACAAGTTAGAATCAAAACACTTCTAAACATCTTATCAGGACATTTCCACACATCATTAGCAGATGGTAACCATTATCAAACAGAGCAAATAATGGACTGAATCATATCAGACCCTTTTCTGAGCCTGTCCCACTGCCTTTCTTCAAACTGACATATACGCGGCTATGCAGTGTATAACTCGCGTGACTTCCCTTTATGAAGCTTGCGTATGAGATTTAGGACACTGAAGTTTTACATTTTCAGCTCCCCTTGAGTCTGTTATGTCTGTGTTGTGCTGTGTTTGAGTATACTGTGTTGTGCCACATCTTTCTGACTGTACTTCCTTCTTCTTCCATATCTTCAAGTGTGATGATGTTTTCTCATTTTAGTATGGTGCCCGTACTTTGTTTTTGCATTCTTTTGTTGTATGTCCAAGCTTGTTACATGCATAACATCTTACATATTTCATATTCCTCCTGTAGCAATCAACAGCTTTGTGACCAAACATATCGCAAGAAAAGCAATATCCATTAAAGCACCTGGAATGTGATGATATTTATGCTTGATGGTCTTGAACCATTCTTCTTCTGCATCTCACTGCAACATGTCCTAGATTATGACATACATAACATTCAACATTGTTCATTGGAGGAGTAAAATATTTTCTTTGAAGAATTTCTTTTCTTGGTTGATGATGGGATTGACCTCTCATATCCTTCTGGAGAATTTCAGATTTTTCATTAGAGTTCTTTGTCTTACTTTGTGAACTAGATTCTCCTTCAACAGATTCATGAAAACCAAGACCAGTTTTGATAGCAGGAGACCTTTGACTACTAAGAATATCATCCAAGATCTTAGTACTATCTTGAAATCGTAAGAGCTTAACCTTTTCTTCTAATTTTTCTTTTAGAATATTTACCTCAACCTGGAGATGCTCTTCCTTTTCATGATATTGCTTCTTTATGTTTTCTTCAACTTTTCTTCCTTATTCTAACAGATGTCTTAGTTTAAGAACTTCATTTTCTTGTTTTTCAAGAGCTTGGAGTAGATCTTTATTCTGCTTCTTTGATTCTTCAAGATCTTCCTTTAGCGAGTGGATTGTAGCTTCAAACCTTTCATAATAACTGAATCTATATCTGTGTTTCTTGATGATTGTGCTCCTTTCATTGACTTCATTTCTTAATGATGTCACTTCATCCTGCAACTTTTGACATTTTTCCTTGAACAACTTCCTTACCTTATTTCCCTCCTCTAGTTAAGCTTTTAGTTTGGTAGATTCTTCTTTGAAGACACACTACTTCTTGTTCAACATATCTTGTTGATCTCTAATTTTGTCTATAAGCCTTTTAAATTCTGCCTCTATTTGATATCTTTCTTGTTCACCCATAAGTGCAAATTTAGTTGTTTCGCTATCACTTTCATCATCTTTAAGAGGATAAATAGATGTATCACCAGAGGATAACAAATTCATACCTGATAGATCTTGTTCATCTTCATTCTGAAGTGATTCTGAACCTAATGAGCTTCTTCCACATATTCCCCAATCCATACACCCACTGTCATAGTTCTTCTGAGATGTCTTCTTCTTCTTAAGCTTCTTTCCCATAGTTCCACGGATCTCCTTCAAGCGATCAAGCTTCTACCAAAGGACCTCCTCTGATACCGATTGTTGGAAATAATACTGAGAGGGGGGGTGAATCAGTATTATCAAATCAATAAAACCTTTTCATTTCCATACTTAGATACATATACGCTACTTCAATTAAGGGAACCCGCGTGTATACACAACTGCGTCTAATGCAACTAGCGTATATCCAGAATACTTATGATTCAATTAATCCATTAAATGTTTATCTTTAGTTAGTGCATTAGAACTTCTTTAACCATATGTACAGTAAGCAGGTGCAGTAAAACAGAACAGATCATCACACACAAGAAGCGCACATGAACACCATGATATAAGGTGGAAACCCAATGTGGGTGAAAACCACCTGTTGCAAGTCGTCTCTATCTTCTTTTAATAAGAAACTTCTTTTACAATAGTTCTGTACTGGTGTAGTCTTATACCAATACACAGGCTTCTACCTGCAGAAGGCTACAACCTTCTCTCGTTCTCCAGACTCTCCTGGAAGGGAGCTACAACCCCTTTAGCTCTTGTACTAGTCGATCCACTTACTAGTACGTAGGTGCTGGCCTATTGAAATGCTCCAACCTTTACTCGTTCTCCAGCTGCTACTGGAAGGGAGCTACCACCCCCTTAGCTCTTATACTAGCTGATGTACTAGTATGTAAGTGTCGACCTACAAAAGGAAACAGCCTTCTCTTTCTTCCTCCAGGTACCACGTTTCATACATTTTCAGACTGGATACTCCTGAAGCACAACACCATAATCTGAAGGCCACGTTTCATCCAATTTTCATACTGGACCCATCAAACAATATCATTGAAGCATAAAACAATCAATACTAGCATCATCAATTTCTGAATCACTGAAACACTGAAACCCTGTCAACAACACCGTCACCAGAACACAGAGCAGACAACATAACTCTGCAATAACAATCAGACCCAACATCATACTTCATTATGTATACACTACTACAATGAATCAAACCCACGTATATACGCGCTTTCGCCAAAGTCAATCCGCGTACAGATCTATACATATTCAATCATGACTTTGCGGCTATTTCAGACATTAGTCATACCTAGATCATAACATGCGTACAATAAAACATGCATCAATAATTCAGATCTAGTCTATACATGGTCAAACCATATAAAGATGATTCATTTCAAACCATTTGATCTCGATCTATCCTTAGATCTTGTTTTCCATCAACTAGTGAGATCCTTCCTTAACTCAGATCAGGCAATGCATCATAACCCATATCCTGCATACTGGATCTCATACTATATCAGATATTCAAGTCATTTTTCCATGCATTTGCCTAATGATCTTCTTCTCCTTTTATAGTCTTAGGCCTTACTCAATACCATGATCCAAAACCATAACAAAACAATACCATGGACCCAATACTGGGGTTCAACTCTTTTGGATGCAATACCATGGACCAAAACCATAGGATCAAAAACTGTCAGACTAATACTATGAACCAACCATAAGATTTCCCATGTGCATGTGCTTTTCTCTGCATGAAAGTGCGTGAACTTTTCTCTGCATGAAAGTGCGTGAGCTTTTTTCTGCATGAAAATGCGTGAACCAGAAAATAACTTTGCTACACTATAATTTGTCATCTGTGTGATTTGCCATCAAGGACAACACTTGTCTCATAATGCCAACAATCTCCCCCTTTGGGCTTGATGGCAAAGCTAACTTGTCATACTGAGAACTGTCATCTGATTCTTTTGAGTTGTCCGGCATCCCATGCATTCAGTCACATCTGATACCTCTTATGTAGATTCATCTAGTTATGAATAAGTGAGATGTTATTCTACGAGTATGTTGCCATCAAGTACAACACATGCATCATAATGCCAACAGGCCTATCCCAGGTTGTGGTTAACTCTCGACTTTGTATGTGAATGTTGTTCATGGTAGTTCATGCCTCTAATTTCCAAGTTTTCAAACTTCTTAACTGCTTTTCAATTTTCTGAATAAGATTTTTTTCTTTTTACTATTTTTAAAGGGCAAGAAGTGGATTAATTTGATCATTTTTTTATTATAATAAGTCAATAGTTTAAAGTTAGGAATATATTTATAAGATTGGAAGCTTTTATTTTGAGAATATATTTAGTAAAATTGGGAGCTTTTTTATTTATCAACTAGTCTAGATCCATTTTTAACTCTAGACTCAGTTGATTAGTGAATATAATTTGAAAATATTATATAATACTGGTGAAAATAAATATTAAACGTCATAGGATGGGCAGTTCAAAAATAAAATAGTCACAAAAAAATATCAATGATGGGCACGAGCCCGTCAAATTTAACCCGTGCCCGGAACCTTCGCTGGTGGAAAATTTTCTGACTCCAGCCACCGGCATTTTTTTCCCTCAAACCTCGATGTTCGTGGCTCCATGCAAGAATGTCTAGCAATTCGATGGGAGTCGGATGTGACATCTTTGTAAATGGTAATACATACATATAACATGTATGAAGGATGGTCGGCTTCTTTGCCAAACTTTCTAATGACTGTCAAAACAAGCCTCGATACGGTCCACATAGCCATCTGCGGTCACCCCAAACCATGCATGCAGTTAAAGCATGGATCGACTGTCGTGCGAAATTTAAATTTTGAATTTTCAAAATGTCGCGCATAGCTACATGAATTTTGAATTTTCAAAATGCCGCGCATAGCTACATCAAACATAATGGCCATGTTTCAATGGCTCAGCTGTCTCAGTATCCATAAGCTTGCCTTCCTTCTTTGATACCAATGGAGAGCCTAAGTTTTAGAAGTGGTCGGGAGCAGGTTAATAACAATGTGGCACGGTGAATCTCAAGTATGTTTATTTTCCTTTTTCAAATTTAATTCTATTTTGTGCATAAAAATAATCATTTATGTCTTTTTTATGGTTGAAATTCAAACATTGCAAGTTTCTCTTAAGTTCACAGAGCTAACACTCTGGGCTTAATCCTTTTCAAATTTTCCCAAATTTACAAAGCCTATGAAGCACCTTGAAAAGATTGCCACATAATCATGAACGGTAGGAAGAATTTTGTCATCTTAGCTCCTTGAAACACTGAAATGAGATAACTGTCAAAATCCTTTGGAATAGTCACAAACCTCCACCACATTAATTATTACTATGTTGTAATGGTTGTCAAATAACCATATCTATCCTCTCTATGCACTTCGATCTCACAGAGTTGTGGTCAAGTGTGTCTCGACCATTATAGATTTATAGAATACAATGTTGTGTTTTCATGTTTGTGAGAGTCTCGACCACAATTTACTACTTTAAAGTCACAACTGTTGGCAAGGACAGTTTGTTGTAGATTTATATTTTAACTCAAAGATAATTTTTTTGAGAGTAAAAATTCACTACAATAAAGTCACGTGTTCTATTATGAACTTTGAAGATATGTAAGATTTTTTATTAGTAATTTCATGTCATACTTCTTTGAAATGTAAAAAGGTTATTTAAAATTTGTACTAATTTAGTTAAAATTGAATAGCATTTTTAATATTCTTAAAAAGAATTATTAAATTATTTTTCAATTAAATATGGGTTATTAATTTGATTTATTTATATTTTGATGGAGTAAAATATTATTAATAAAACATCAAAAAAATATTTAATATGGATTTTTTTTTATAAATATTTTATATGTGAATGTGGATTTTTATTTTCTGAAATATATTTTGGGAAAAAAAAATATTATTAACAATATTTTTAGGAAAAAAATCACATAAGATAATTTCTATCTACGCTTTTCGAAACCGGCAGTGTGGTTCATTTTTAGGATAAGATCAACCACACTAACCACACTAGCTAGTTCGAAAATCATTGATAAGAATATATCTTATATGATTTTTCATAAAGAAGATGTTAATAATATTATGGATCACAAAAGTCTTAACTCAAAAAAGAAAGATTATCATTACATATTTAATGAGATGTTTTGACTTAATTTTTTTTAATAGACAATTATATATATATATAACTACTATATATATATTATATATATATTTCAATTTAAAGTTTATTTATTTTTAAAGTTTTAAAATTTTGAGAAAAATCAATACAAAATTCAAAGTTTCTATATTTTGATAAAATTAGTAGTTTGTAGTATGACCACTCATATTTCATTTTTTTTTAAAATATAAATATTTACAAATAAGTGAAATTAAAATGTTATTAAATATCAACTTAATTAAATAGTATTCTGTTTTTTTTTTTTCAAAATTATATTTTTATAATAACAATGTTTGGCACAAACCATTTTTAACATTGTAAATTTTAATAATCTATATTTTAAAGTCATTAAAATAATATGACAACCAATAATTTACCAATATACACTAGAATATGCTCATCAAATTACTCTTTCTCTTGAGCCTAACTATTCTAGCTCTCTCTCACCATGATTATCAAAATGATGAAATTCTCTTTCCCACCATGATTATCAAAATGATGCAATGCCCAATAATTCTTTGAAGTAAAATAATTTTTATTTTAAAAAGCATATGAAAGTTTTATATTAGAGTACAAAACAATTCTATAAAATTTTAAATAAACATTAATTTTTATTAGACATTAATTTTTATTTTAAAATATATAAAAGTCTTATACATATATTACTATAAAATTTTTATCATGAGATTAGTTTACTTTTTATTATTTTTATTTATTGTATGGTTAGAAGTTTTATGTTTGTGATGGTTTGATTCAATTTTTTTTGGGAGAAGTTGTATTTGTTTACATTTTTTTATTTTATTAGGAATCTTATTTATAAATATAGGGAACTATCTTTTAAGTTTCTCAATAAAGTTGTCTTTAAACACATATTATCATTATTTGGATAACAAAGATAAAGAAATTGAAATTATCAAAACACATACAACATTAGAGACATAACTGATTAAACTAAAAGGTGTAATGCTTTGTTTATGAAAGAATCCTATGTATAAATTATTGCTCCAGACTGAAGAAGAGAATGCATAATAAAAGAGAATGGTAACTTAAAAAATGACTTTAATAATAGGAAAGTAAGTACGAAACTTTGTGTGAGCTATTGGAGTAAGATGAGAGAAGAAGAGGTGCAAATATAAATAATTCATCCTTCGTGAAAATTGAATTGTCCTTCATGAAAATTGATGGATACACGAATCAAGATCTTCCCTTTGAAGGAATGAATCCATGAATGAATGGATTCCCCACATTATTTAGAATTTTTTCTTTCCAACCTCCCACTATTGTAGGTATACCAATTGTGTGGATGTGCACCTGAATAGTACAACTACCTTGCCAATGTAGTCCACCATACTTTAACTTTTGTCCTCTTTATTTTGCACATTTTTCCAAACTTTTGTCAACTTCCCATGATTGGCATTAATAACCAACTTCCTCCAACTTCCAAAGAAATCCAACTCCTGAAGTTTTGGAATTCGTGTCCCAATATCTTAGCTAGTTTGACTTTAACAAAAATAGATACATTATTTACAACATGGGAATTTTCCAAGGGATGTCACACATTCAAAGTATTATTTGATAATTTTATAATATTGTAACAAATATTTCATTCAGGGATCTTGTTCAAGTAACTATAAACCAATTTCATCAACACGAAGGCATTTCAGAGTTCTTCAGCACACGATGTCCAATCTAGGTAGGGGTGATAGACATGTATTCTAGAACCCTTGATCTACCTATTATGTATTTGCATACTTAAAATGGGAGTCAACATGCTTAGGAGTAGCTTCTAAATTGTCATATTGTTTAACAAGAGATTGAACCACAAGAACGTCTTCATCAAGAATTTGTTTTCCAATCATCTTTCTAATTTCATCTACACAATAATCAACTCCAATAAACTTCATCATCATCTGATAATCCTAAAAAAACATTCTAATGGAATATTCATTAAAGGTTCATCTATTGTGTTATAAGTTGGATTCTCCTTTCCTAAAAGTTTGCATATTGCTATTGTAGAAAATCTTGTAGATTCACAAGCTCAAGCAATGTACTAAAGCATTGGACAAGAATCTACTTCTACTTTAAACCAGTGGAAGATAATAGATCGATGAAAACAATATGAACAAGAAGAAGATAAATTAATGGCACATAACACAAGATGTATGTGGCGAAAAGCACTCCTCAAAACCCGTAATAACCTCAATTTTGTGAGCATGGGAGTCACAAAGGAATTTCGCCCAATTTTAGTAATATTAATTAAAAGGGGGCAAATATTATTGGAGAAAGGTGGCAAGTATCAGTTTATTAGAGAATAGCACCAAATTATTATTTTATTAAATGGTGGTAAAAGTGACTTAGTGGAAAATGAACCCCACAAATAAAATAAAATTAAAAAAGGAGTGTAGAGGCATGAAGATAAATTATAAAAGGCGGATGGACTCATTTTCTAGATTATCTATGGTCATTTTACAATTTCAACATTAGTTCTCTTGAGTTGCTTAGCGAAGACAACCGTGTTGTTCAGCACAGGGGATTTCCGAGTGGAAATTCCACCTCTACCTTTGGTGAACTTCGAGTGTCACCCTAGGGGACTAAGGAGTCCATCTTACGGCTTCTCTAGGAGCTACATTGCAGACCATTTCCAACTGGAGCATGCTTCTCTTAGGGTGTAGAAGGAAATTTGAAGAGGCTAAGAGAAGGTGGAAAATAGTTGAGTTTTGGCCAGAGAATTTGCAGAGATTTATCCATAGGGAGGGTGAGTTTTTCCTTGGTGATTTCCAGGGCTAAGAGTGTTGCATTTTGGAGGGCTAAATTTGCCATTTAGGGGTTTCTAGAAAACTATTGCGCAGATATTTTGACAAGGATATTTGGAGAGTTCGGGCTAAGGATAAATAAAGAGGCTTGGAGGAGTGATTTGCAGGGGTTGGAGGAGATTTTTCTAGTAATTGATTGGCCTTTTACAACATAATTATTTCTACAATGTGTTTTTCTAGGTAGTTAGAACCATAAACATTTATTAGGGTCACCGAGACACATTGGATTTAGCCCAAACCCTTTTAAGGTTTTTGTGTGTTTATTGAGAGGAGTCCCTAGCTAATTTTATAGAAATTTTTGGGCAATATTCGGGCATGAAAACCTCATTCTTATAGCAGGGTGAATTGGTAGTTAGCTGGGGAATCTGCTTCACTTGGTGGGCTCAGTTTTGGCTTGGAGTTGGGCCAAACCATTTCTGGGGTTTTGGAGGGGAGTCTGTGGCTACAATTTCAAGGTGATTCATGCTTTCTTCAGGGAAGAATCTTTAGTTCCATTCCAACAAAAATAGCAGTAATTTTTTGTGTAGTACACAATACCCATTTGGGCCAACATTTCCTCCAGATCATAGTTGTACTACATGGGTTTTGCATAACTTGCATAACAAGCCCAAGTTCCAAAACTTCAACTCATTTTATGTACTCTTTAATAAAAAAAATAATAAAATGGCTCATATTGTGTTGCTGGACATTTTGGTGTTTTAATTATTGTGTATGAGTTCCAGTTTTTTTATTGTTCTTAGTCCATCGCTTTGTATTAGTTGTTAAATTCCAATTAAGAATATTACAATGGTATCAGAGCATGATCTTGGCTAGTTGTGGGGGATCTAGCAATTTCATGGAGGATTTGGTCATGCATTCATATTGATTGGTGAATTTATGGCCACTCTAATGACACCGAAAGGGAAAAGTACACAAGGGATCATATAGGAGCTTATGAGGGAGAACCGATTGTTGAGGAGGAAAAACCAACAAGTCCTAGAGAGGATACAACAATGATACAAAACCAGCAAAGAAGCCAAGCATTTGCAAGCACACCCTATCAGTACAACACCCATACGTATGGCCAATTTGGTTGTCCTACCATGCCTCATTTTCTGGATGAACCAGAGAAGGAGAACCATAGGTCAAGTATGGTATCATCATGTAGAGAAGCGTAGTTAGAGAGTTAGAGTAATGGGAGATTTTGTTGGTGGAGACTGGGATTTAGATGTCACGAGCCTGAGGAGGAGGTTGAGCGTGAGGGTGTGTAGGATGGTGAGGAACACATCGATATACCCAGTGTGGTAGAGGAGTTACCGTTATTGGAGACCTCTTTGATAGCACTGGTTGACATCTTGGTGGAGAGAGTAGATCCTACACCCTTAGAGCCATATGTTGATGAGGTTTCATCCCTAGATGAGGTGCTAGGAGACATAGAGGTACCTAGAACTATGACTGAGTTCCTTGACCACGACCACCTACAACATCATGGAGAACACATAGAGGGATGTGAGCTAGTCATGGAGGGGAGATTTGTGACCCATATAGAGCCCATGGTGGAGGAGGATGAGCAGTCATATTTTGGTCCAACCACCGATTTAGAGCCTACAGATGTAAAAACCATCACTAGAGCCACAATACCTCCATCCAGTTGCTCTCTTCAGGCTTATATAGACGGGACTTGAAACATTGCTCGGCTACCTCTGCATAGTAGAGAGGGAGGTGCCAAAATACCCAAACATATTTTATGTACTGACTAGGTCAGTGTGAAGAGGCGACATGAGCTACACATGGAGCAACATTCACAGGATGGGCGACTAGTTTCATGTATGGTTATTCGTGCATTCGATCCCTCTCTCGGGTTAGATGGAGAGAGATATTGAGTTGTTATCCGGTGGAGCTAGTTAGGAGGTTAGATGCATCCATGGCCACGATTTAGAAGAGGCTATGGATTACTGGAGCGGCTAGAGGGCCAAACTGTTGTTGGGATCTAGGTGGGATTGTCCATCACATCGTGGAGTCGGTTAGTGATGGTCGTAGTTGCATGATGAACTCGGTGGTTGAGCGCAGACATCGTATCATATCCCCTACAGAGTTCTTGAAAACACTGGTGACAACATGGATTGACAGGGGACCAGGTAGATTTCATGAGTTATCATGGCATGTTAGGCATACATGTTTTTGTAGGATTATTAGCCTACTCTGGAAGGAGTTGGTAGGAGGAGGTGGCATCGACAGGGTATTGTATGGAGACAGTTCTATGTCACTGGTATATTGGACACATGAGCCACCAAGGATAGGATCAATAGTGTTATTCATGTTAGCGTGTGAGGAGTTAGGCCACTTAGGTCTATCTGGGATGATGAGGAGATACAACTCACATCATGGACGGCTTACCAGTAGAGTGGTAGTAGTGAAAGTGACCCTGACAGGATGCAGGATGATGCCTATGGACTCAGTATTAGACCTTGATATCCAGGGATGTATGTGGGTATGAAGCGATGCACAACAATATGTGAAGGAGCACGAGGGTGTGCAATGGTGTAGAGTGGTGTGCATGGTTGCATCATGGTGTAGGAGGAGCAGTTCACATCTTAATTCATTCCCTCATAGAGTGACGGACCCCGGTATTGTTTGTAGTGACAGTGTGGTCAGCAGAGAGAGAGAGAGAGAGAGCTTGTTCGAGCATTACTTGGGGACAAGCAAATTTTGGTGGGGAGGACTATAATATCTCTAATTTTGTGAGCATGGGAGTCACAAAGGAATTTTTCCCAATTTTAGTAATATTAATTAAAAGGGGGTAAATATTATTGGAGAAAGGTGGCTAGTATCATTTTATCAGAGAATAGTAACAAATTATTATTTTATTAAATGGCGGAAAAAGTGACTTAGTGGAAAATGACCCCCACCAATAAAATAATATTAAAAAAGGAGTCTAGAGGCATGAGGAGGAATTATAAAAGGAGGATGGACTCATTTTGTGGATTATCTTTGGTCATTTTACAATTTCAACATTATTTATCTTGAGCTACTTAGCAAAGAAAACCGTGTTGTTCAGAACAAGGGATTTCCAAGAAGAAATTCCACCTCTACCTTCAGTGAACTTCGAGTGTCACCCTAGGGGAGTAAGGAGTCCATCTTAGGGCTTCTCTAGGAGCTACATTGTAGACCATTTTCAGCTAGAGCATGCTTCTCTTAGGGTGTATAAGGAAATTCGAAGAGGCTAAGAGAAGGTGGCAAACAGTGGAATTTTGGCCGGTGATTTTGTAGAGATTTATCCATAGGGAGGGCAAGTTTTTCGTTGATGATTTGCAGGGCTGAGAGTGTTGCATTTTGGAGGGCCAAATTTATCATTTCAAGGGTTTTTGGATAGCTATTATGTAGACATTTTGACAGGGAGATTTGGAGAGTTCGGGCTAAGGATAAATAAAGAGGCTTGGAGGAGTGATTTGTAGGGGTTGGAGGAGATTTTTCTAGTAGTTGATAGGCCTTCTACAATATAATTACTTTCACACGGGTTTTTTCCAACTAGTTAGAGCCATACACATTTATTGGGGTCACCGGGGCACATTAGATTTAGCCCAAGCCCTTTCTGGGTTTTTGTGTGTTTATTGAGAGGAGCCTGCAACTAATTTTATAGAAATTTTTGGGCAATATTCAGCCTTGAAATAATCATTCTTATAGTAGGGTGAATTGGTATTTAGCCAGGGAATCTGCATCACTTGGTGGGCTCAATTTTCGCTTGGAGTTGGGCCAAACCATTTCTAGGTATTTCTGGGGTTTTAGAGAGGAGTCCATGGCTACAATTTCAAGGTGATCTAAGCATGCTTCAGGGCAGAATATTCAATTCCATTCCAACAGCAGTAGCAAAATTTTTTGGGTAGTGCATAGTACCAGTTTGGGCCAATATTTCCTCCAGTTCATAATTGTACTATATGGGGTTTGCACAACTTGCATAGCAAGCCTAGTTTCCAAAACTTCAACTCATTTTATGTACTCTTTTATCATAAAATTAATAAAATGGCTCAGATTCTGGTGTTGGACATTTTGGTGGTTTAATTATTGTGTATGAGTTCTAGTTTATTTATTCTTATTAGTCTATTGCTTAGTATTAGCTGTTAAATTCCAATTAGGAATATTACAAAAACCCACTATCTGTATTGCATATATCATAAATATGAGTGAAGATACAAAGCTTTTTCTCACTAGAACAATTACACACAAGTATGCTCAACGCTCTCAGCTCACAAGCAAGCTCTTAGCCAATGCTTAGCCAATTTTGCAACTCTCCAAGACGCTAATCTCTTGCTTATTTCCTAGGAGGAATAACCCGTATTTAAAGGGAATTCATGCTTCCAAAACTGTGCAATCCAAACTTAGGATCAATCTTTGACGCATGCATGATATTTAGACTCCAGTAACTAATACAACTCACAGTACATTGTCCCTGCACTCTAGTCTCAACTATGTCTTTCTCAAAATTGACATGCATGAGTTTCTGATGAGGGAATATTTAGTTAATTAGAATGACACTTATGGATGCACTAGTGCACCAACTGAGCATTAACTATCTATTAGTTCCTCAAATAGTTTGGAACCAATTTAACTGAACTTAATTCAGTAAACTGAGTGATCTAATTTCCAACTCAATTTAAGGTCATATTGGACCCCTAAAACTTAGGGAGAACATATACATGACTACAGAAATACTTCCAACTTGAAATTCCTAAGTTGATTAGGATAATTAAATTTAATTAACTATTCACAAGTTGTTATGATAATAGAATTTGATTTTAATTCTGAGTTTAATTCAAGGACAAATTAAACTAGAATTTCTTCTTGCCATTTCTCAACAGCTATACCTACTGTGGAATTTCCTCTTGGTTCAATGATATTTTCTATGGGTTATTTTTTCCTTGATGAATTTATTTTCTAATAATAATGGCTCCCCATGGTTCAATGGATTGTAATGGAAATGACACAACAAATTTATTCCGATCACAAATAAAGATATAAATTATCTTCCAGTTACAAAAAATATCCTACAATCACAGAAGAAAATGTATTGTCTTCCAATCTTAGGGAAAAGGACAAAACATGTTTCCCAACTTAACAAGATAAAATTTTCCTTCCAGTTATGCCAGAAGATAAAAAATCATTTTTCATTCCTCAAAAAGACAATATTTGTCTTCAAATTACTCAAGTTTCCTTATAATTACATAAATTTGTCTTCTATGCTTGTCCACTAATTTTTGTTTTGAATTCATGTGAGTATCAAACACATGGGGAGAAATACTAGAAAAATAAGCATATATCCTTTCTTAGGAATGAACATGAATTCTAAATAATGTGCACATGTTTTCAATACTATGCATACCTCCTTGGTTCTAACATCCAAAACATTAAATTCCCTATATACCTTCCTCTTCAAACTTTTCATGATTGGTTGTTCATGGCATGACCATACACACATAATAAAACATGTGTACTTTCGTGACATTAGTTTTCTCCCTTCTCTCCCATTGTTCCTCCTTCCTTCTCTCTCTCTCACCTCCATCTTTTTCTCTATCTCCATCCCTCTATCTTTGTTCTCTCACTCTCTCTCTCTCTCTCTCTCTCTCTCTCTCTCTCTCTCTCTCTCTCTCTCTCTTCCCCCCTATCACTTTCTATGATTCTATCTCTCTTCTTCCATACTTTATCTCTATCTAGATCTTGCTCTCCTCTCTCAATCTCCCTCCACGTCGACCATGATGAACTTCCATGGCCTTTTACTCTTAGAGGCTTTCACTCACATGTCATTTTTCTCCTCTTAACTCTCTACTTTCTACCATTTTCTTTTTGGTTTTGATGTCATATGTCCAATGTCTTGCACATGAACTCACCATGAGATCATTTGGTTTCCTTGTCATGGGAATGTCGCTTTCTCCTTAGAATTCCTCTATTTTGTTGTGCTACTATTCACACTAAGGCTCAAAACTCTAGGGGATGTTGAATTTTGTAGCTATGGTCAGCCTTCATAATATTCTATTTCCTTATTATTCAAATATGAATTGTATTTGCAAAAGAAAAAAATTATAGAGCATGTTCTTCATGTTTACAAGAAAAAAGAAATGATTTATTTGGATGCTCTTTAGGAGCTGGTAAATGAAAATTTGAAATTTGTATTTTTGCATCGAAAAAGACCAAGTCAGCCCTCTAACACCCCTCTAAGGATCAAGTTGGCCTGCCCAAGGGTCGTGCCATTTGCATGGATGAACAACTATAAATAGAACCTATTTTCTCTCCAAAATAAACAACTTTAGATCACATATACCTTTGAGGCTTAAGCAAGGATCTGAGGCTAATAAAAAGAATTTTGGGAAGATATATCTCTTTGTGGAATGTGAGTTCTGAGGAATGAATTGTTTTTGTGGAATGCAAGGTCTAAGGTTGTAAGAGTTTGAGTTTTAAAGTTGTAAGAATATGAGTTCTAAGGCTATGATAGATTGGAAGTATGAGCTTGTGATAGAGTGCAAGTTTGAGGCAAATGTATCTTTGTATTAGTACATGTCTTAGGCACATAAACCTTTGTGGAATGGTGCAGATATACGACACACTCTTTGTGGCATCATCTGAACTTAGAGGCATATATAGAGGTACATTTTATGCCCCATTTGTGTGTCTCATATCTGTGGCATATCTCTATTTGAGTGCAGATTCTGAGGCAAAGTTACAGGACCTCTTTCAGAGCTTATTTATGTAATATATCTTTGAGATATAGTACACATTTTGAGGTTGATCGTTGAGACATAATGTGAGTTCTAAAGAAGGCTTGGAGAATGTTTTCTTAACCTTGTGGAAGATCTTCTTTCAACATAATAGTGGAGGGTTGACTTAGTTTTTGGAGTTTAGTCGACTTTGACGCATCTCTTGTTACATTAATTCTCTAAGGAAAAGGTTGTGTGGGTTTTCCCAGGGTAAAACTTTGTGTTCTTTGTGTAGTTGTCTCTTTAAGATTTTTCTTGCTATATGGTTGCTTTCTTCTGTGTAATTATTTATTGATGGAATTAATGTATAAGAATGTGAAAAAATTATTAACATCAAGACAATTGCTAGGAGGGAAGACTCATAGAAAAATAACATGAGAGACCATTTGGTTTCCCTTTCATGGGGAGGCAGTTTCCATGGTTTTGATGTCCAAAATTTTATCCATAACATAGACATTTCAATTTCTTCAAGTTTGTATTTTATGTACATTTCTGATAATATACAAAAATTTGATTTGCCTAAAAAAATAATTATAAAAATGAAAAATTTCTTAAAATATTTCCATCTCCTATTTGTCTGTGGTAGTCTTAATAAATTTGTAAATATAAATTCGTGTATTTAAGGAATAAGTGAACATTATAGTAAATAGTTTTTTTTTAAATAAATTTGTTAATATAAATTAGTGTATTTAAGGAATAAATGAACATTATAGAAAATGATGAGAGAGAAAGCAGAGCCACGTTCATGGCAGCTTAGGGTTCAATCCTAATCTGCTATGACAGACCTGCAAGGTTTACAGTAACTCTATCAACTCTTACAGCTACATGACAAACCATAGCGGACAAGAGGGGTGCACGAATCATGAGACTACCTTAGGGGGAGGACGCAGAGCCTCCCCCAAATGAAAACGAACATATTCCAATGCAGGAGGAAACCTGCAAACAAATTGTCCAGGGGGAAACAGAAGAAGGATAGAACTCACAAGCAGACAAAGAAACAATCAACAAGATTCCTAAAGTGACTTCAACCACATGCAAGCCAGTCGCAACCACTAGGCCAAAGATTTAGCTACCAGGCTGTAAAATTAACACTCAAATCCAATATATGAAGGATCATGCTTTGATCGAGAAGTTTATTGGCTTTTGGCCCACAGAAATTGCGCTGCAGGGATGGATTGTAGCCAAATGGAAGCTGAAAGGTCATATAACCCTACAGTTGGGCCCTAAGGGTTTCTTCATGGCAGTTTTCAACTGTCTAGAGGATAGGAATAAAATCATTGATGGAGAGTTGTATTTCTTCAGTGCTGCTAGCCTGTATCTCAGAGATTAGGTTGAGAGATTTAACCTGGATAAAGAAGATCTTAGTTGGGCACCAGTATGGATTCGCCTCTACTCCCTCCCTCTGGAGTACTGGGATGAGGTTTCATTACAAGATATTGGTAATGGCGTTGGTGAGTTCATCAAAATTGCAGAGGAGACTAAGCTCAGAAGATATACCTCATATGCTCGTATATGCGTCTATATGCATCTCAACAATGCCCTTCCGGATGCAGCAAGTCTTTTTCACGATGATCTTGAATGGATCCAATCAATAGAATATGGACATTTCCATTCCGCTTTAGGAAATGTCACGCACTTGGCCATTTATTTCGAGATTTCCCATCCAATCTGAAAACCTCAACCCCACCCCCTCAAGAAATCGGACGCAGATGACTTCACCAAAGTCTCCCATCGCAAAAAGTACCCCAGAAAATCTGGCTCTAACCCCAAGAACTTTGTTGATAACCCCCCAGATCGAGCACAAAGAATAGCTTTGATTCCCTGGCCCAGCCAGAGCTGATCAGCGTTGAAACCCCTACTCCCTCTAAGGAGCAGCCTAAGTTAAAAGCCCACTTAGCCTCCACCAGCACAAAGATTCTTCAGAAGTCTAAACAAACCATTGACCTTATCTCCCCCTCTCCTAGCAATATTCTCGCCTGGCTCACTCAAAGCATGGATGTGGACAGTGAGCAGACTACTTTCAAGGATGCAAAGGAAAATACAGAAGAAAGAAATGAAACCCAAAACATGGAAGAGGAACCAGAAAGCATAGATATGGGAGATCTGGATATACTAGGCTTAGAGCAAGCCTGTAAACAAAAAATTATGACAAGATTCCAAAAAGACAGCTAGAAAACCTGGAAGTAATTTTGTCAAGAGCACAGAAGTAGAGAACCCTTGGCATACAACCTAGAAGTCATTGGGATCGCAAGATCCTCAAAGATAATAAAAAGAGAGGAAGGAAAATGGATCTCCAATGAACCATCTGCATTGGGGAAATGCTAGTGGAATCGGGAAGATATTCCAAGATCATGAAGTACTACACCACTCTTCCCATACCTCATCATGAAGCTCATTTCATGGAATATTAGAGGGCTCAATAGCCCAGGAAAGTACAGATCGATAAAAAGCATGATTCAGCAAAAAAAACCCAACATCTTCTTCATACAGGAAACTAAGTGTAACTCAACAACTTTGGAAAAAACCATGGCAAAAGCATGGCCAGGTTGTAATGCAATTGTCGTGGATGCCTCAAGTGCAGCAAGAGGCCTTGCAATCGTATGGAATTCTCAGACAATCACGCTCTCCAATATGCATGTGAACAAGCATTTCATTCAGGCTACATTCCATATAACAGGGACAAATATACATGGGCATTTAACAAATGTTTACTTTCCTCAGGAAGCCATGTACAAGATAGATATACTGAACAATCTATCAATAATCAATGCTAAAAGAACCCACCCACTCTGGATCACAGGGGGGTACTTCAACATGATAACCAAATTGGAAGAAAAAAGGGGAGGCCGAAGCAGATTAGATTAGGAAAGTTGTCACTTCAAAAACTTCATCCAAAACAACTGGTTCATTGATATGCCTTTCAATAATGGAGTTTTCACCTAGAATAATAAAACAGTATGCCCTCATCAAATTGCCTCACGATTGGATAGGTTCCTGCTTTTTGATAATGCAATCTATTTAGGCGGATACCTCTCAGCTTCAATTCTGCCCCTCATAGGTTCCGACCATTGGCCAATCGCACTTCAATGGACAAGACCAAGCAACACTACTCATTGGCCCTTTCGCTTTAAAGCCTTCTAGCTGACACATCCAGACTTCAATAACTTCATAAATACAATCTGGAAAAGCTTCATACCTATGGAGGGCTAAAAAATGTTCCAATTCCAGCAAAAAGTCAAAAATATTAAATTCCACTTCAAACAATGGAACCAATTTACTTTTGGTAATATTTTTCAAGCACAAACTACTCTAAATAAATAAATGAAAGAGCTACAACAAAAAATCATCACAGAAGGTAGATCAGAGCAGCTCTCGGAGCAGGAAACACACCTGCAATCCCAAATCTTGGAAAGAGACAAGCAAGAAGAAGTTCTTTGGAAGCAAAAATCACATGTCAGGTGGCTGAAGGAAGGTAAAAAAAATACAAAGTTTTTTCACCATACTACGGTTCAAAGGAGAATGAACAATACCATCACCCATATATAAAATAGCCAAGGAGAAAGAGTAGAAGACCACGTAGACATAGAGCAAGAACTTCTTGCCTACTTCAAGCAGGTTCATCATGAGACTCAAACAGATAGAACGGAGGCCATAGATAAAATAATCAAGTCTATTCCAAAGATCATCACTGAAGAACATAATCAGCTGCTTCTCAAATTGATTACCTTACAGAAGGTGGAAAAAGTGGTTCATCAATTAAAAGAAGGAAAGGCGTCGAGCCTAGATGGGTTTACTTCTAATTTCTTTCACAATTTCTGAGACTTGATCAAATTGGAAGTTTGGCAGGTTGTTGAAGAATCCAGATCCAATAGATGGATGCTACCATCTATGCATGCCACTTTCATCACCCTCATTCCTAAAGAACCTCAATCAAGAACCCCTGATAAATTCAGGCCTATCACGCTGTGCAATGTCATCTACAAAATATTCTCCAAGTTTTGCTTTGAGGCTTAAACCATTGCCCCCATTACTTATCTCACCAGAGCAATCAGGGTATGTGGAAGGCCGGCAAATCACGGACGGCATTATTCTAACGCATGAAATCATCTATTCCTTGAAGTAGCATAAAAAAATAGGTATGCTCCTTAAAATAGATCTATCTAAAGCCTTTGATAGCTTAAGCTGGAATTAGATACAAAAGATGTTAACTGCCTTTGGTTTTCCCCACCATGGGTTAGATGGGTTATGAGTCTCATTTCATCCACCTTCTTCTCCATCCTAATTAATGGCATACCTTCCTCCCCCTTTCATCCTTCTAAAGGAATTCAACAAGGAGACCCCTTATCTCCTTTTCTATTTGGCATCATGGCAGAAGGTCTTGGTAGATGTATCAAAGAAGCACTTCACTCCCAACAGCTACAAGGTCTCTCCTTTCCCAACTCACCTCCCTTCACCCACCAGAAATTTGTGGATGATAACATGCTTTATGGCCATCCTTCAGTCCAAGAAGCTCGCAAGTTAAAATCTTTGTTAAATAATTTTTCAGCTGCTTCTGGACCTTCTATAAACCAGGCCAAATCCCAAATTTTCTTCTTTCATACCCCCACAGTAACCCAAGCCTCCATTGCTCGAATCTTGGGTTTTCCGATAACTGCTCTTCCTTCCAATTACCTAGGAGCTCCCATGACTCATACTGCCCTGAAACACTCATCTTGGCATCTGCTCCTTGAAAAATTAGAAGCACGTCTCTCCTCTTTGACCCATAGGTCCCTCAATATGCCTAGTCGCTTGGTCCTAGTTAAATCAGTTTTACAATCTATGCCACTGTATCTCTTCTCAGTCCTGGAAACACCCAAATGGGTTCTCAAATAAATAAAAAAAGCTTCAAAGATCCTTTCTATGGGGTAACTCAGGAAAGAATTGCAAATGGGCTTTGCTTAAATGGGATAAAGTATGTCTTCCCAAGAACTCCAGAGGGACTGCAATTCGTGATCCTTATCATAGCAATGCAGTTATGAGAGCACGCATCTGGTGGAATTGGCTCACATCACCGTACACTCCTTGGGCCACTTTATGGATAGCAAAATATGCCAATAATAGACCTGTTGAGGATCTCATCTGACTCACTGATATAGGTCTAGGTTCCCTAGTTTGGAATGCAGCAAAGCAACACAAAAATTTAATCCAGCAGTATAGTTTCTGGGAAGTTAGGGACGACACTATTGCAAGGTTCTGGGAAGACTCCTGGCAGCAACAATATCGAATAAAAGATTTGATTAATCCCCACCAAATCCCCAATTGTGAAACTCACATGTTTGATAAGATCAACCAATATTGGAAACCTACATTAACCCATGGATTCAGGCAATGGTTAGACTCTGATCACATTATTCGAAATGGCCTGGAGCCCGATCAGAAGATATTGGGAAAGGAACTCTCCAATTGGAACATAAGATACTCATAAAAGAAGGATGTGCTCAGATGGGGACATGAAGCAAGGGGAATGTTCACCACGCACGAAGCCTACAACATAATCATAAAATATTCTACATTCAAATATCCACTTCGGACCACTATTTGAGCTCCTAACATCTGGCCGAAGGTGTCCACCTTCCTTTGGCTTCTTTGTCAAAACAAAATCCTCACTTGGGATAATTTGAGGAAGAGAAACTTTCATGGACCTTCCATATGTCCTAATTGTAAACATGAAGAAGAAACCACCTTGCACCTCATGAATACTTGCTCCCTAGCCCATAAGGTCTGGGAAAAAGTCAGTTTTCGATGCCAAAGGGACAGTAGAATCAAGGAAGACACTCCCACCACTATTTACAATTGGGAAAGAAATCCTTATAAGAGTAAGGTTCTAAACTCCTTATGGAAGCTCATTCTAGGCCTTCTCATGTGGACTATATGGAAGGAGAGGAAAAAACGTATCTTCAAGGATCAGTCTTCACCTCTGGAAACCATATGGAACAATGTATGTCAAAACCTTAAGGAAACTCTTCTACTCCAAACTTGGCATGACAACGACCTTCCCTCACTGCCACAGGAAAATAATATTAAGGATAACTGGAATCTACAATGGAATCAATAATTGAAAATCCTTGCTAAATCTGTAGCAAAAATTACAATATCAAATAAATGGCTCCCTCCTTCCCAGCAAAAGGCAATCCATGCAAAGCCGGGTTTGGGGGAATTTTCAAAGATCATAAAGGCACCACCCTTCTTACATTCATTAGCTCAAATGGATGGGATACTAATAACGCAGTAGAATTCGAAGGGTTATGGCAAGGGCTCCTTTTAGCTCACTCACATGGTTTTTTCCCTCTCATAATTGAAGGAAAATCTCAAATCCTAATAAATATGGTGAATAAAATTCTGTAGGGGTCTCCCTCAAACAAAATAGGCAACAGTTGGTGACTAGCGGAAAGCCTAGAACTTGTTGAGATTTGGCTCAGGTCCCACAAAGTAGTAAATTTCAAACATGTTCGTCGAGAAGGCAATAAGGTGGATGGCCTTCTGGCCAACATAGGTGTGGAGAACAGCACCGCTCTGAATGCTAATGCGCTATCTACTATAGCCACAGAAGCACAGATGAAGGACTTTAATGAATTAGTAGAGGAAGAGAAGACACGGGAAGCAGGAGAGCACCCGGATGCGAGTGACATACTATGATATTAGTGAACACATTGAAGGCTGGCAGCGAGGGGATGGGCCACTTGGTTGATGGTGCCCCTCCCCATACCACCCTGAGACGCCCTAATGACACACTGCAGGAAACATTCAATGTAGGTCTAAAGCGGAAAAAAGCCATTAACTGTCTGGATATTGAGGTACCTTAGTTCATTGTTTCTTCGTCTCCCCTGCTCCGCTGCAACTTCTCACCTCAAGCCTATGAACCTAGCTCTCGCACTGTAACTGGGCGTCGCTGGTGGTTAGTCTACAGCGTTGATTTTGGAAATGGGTTTCACCATTCTCATTTTGGTTTCTGCTATCGAACCTCTGCTCAGACTAACCCTGCTCCCCCTCACTATCCCTCTGTTAGAGCTCCCTCTTTCATCGTTCCTTCTATTACTGCTCCCTTTGAGCACTTAGTGAGAGATACCAGCATGGTGAGACATCAAATGAGAAGTCGAAGGATCGCAACTCGAGGAGGCAGTTCTCATCCTCAAACTAAGCCGCACCCCTAGCCCGCTGCCTCCTCTCCTTCCCCTGAACTGCATCATCCCCAAAGACATGTGACAGGTAGATATCCTAGTACAAGAAGTGGGCGGGGCCATGCTCGGTCTTCAGGTGCAATTCATGGTGATTTTGTAGTTCACTCTGCTAATTTTCCTTGGCCCCTTCATCCCGTTCCCCACTCAACCCAATTGAGGTTCTGTAGCACCTTGAACAGACCTGTTATTACAGTTACTATTTCCATCCTCTTCAGTGAGGACATTGAACAAGCTACCTCTCAGGTGGACAATTTTGACTTGCGGCAAGAGGACACCTCCAGGCGCAACAATTGCAGCGACACAGGGAAGAACGGAAGGACGAAGGCTTCTTCACTCTACATGGCAAGAACCTTGGTGGCAATCAGCATGGTGAAGGGGGTAGCTTTGCAGCTACAAGCCCCTCAGGTGGAACTGGTCATGACGGGTCAGTTTTGCAAGTGGCATCTGGCAGGCTTGGCATCGCCCATCCGATGGATGAGCCACATGTAGATGTGGGGAGCCTCACGGCAGCATGTCGAGGGATGAGACGGATGATTAGGCATGCCCAATAGTTGAGGAACACATCCCGGATGATTTCAATTAGGTCGATGTGGCTTCAAGGTGTCTGGACACGGCGAACAGGTGTATGGACGTGTTTGACAGGCCTTCGGTCATGGCTGCCAGGAGAAAGGACATGGCTACCAGGTGTCTTTTGTCTGGTCTTTTTGTTTTTGTTAGATTTTGTTGGAATCTGGTCTCCTATCTGGACATTATGTCATGGCAACACCTCACTGTTTCATTTGTGGATTCTGGTCTTAAGGACTGATACCATTTTTGGTTTTTGCTCTCTGTGGACTGGTTTCCCCAATGTTGGGGCAGTCCAGATTTTGTTGAAACACTATGTTAAACTTGGTTGAGGCTTTGTCCTCTCTGAATTTTTGTACATATCAATAGATTATCTTAACTTTAGAAAAGAAAAATGAACATTATAGTAAATAATTTTTTTACAATAAATTTGATAAATATATAATAATTTTTAAAATAAAAAAGATTTATCATAGTAAGTATTTATATACCAGAAAAAATGATATTAGAGTTCATTTAATCTTAAACAGAAATAAATTTGTTACAGTTTTAAATTAAATCTATGATTAATTCAATAACATCCCAATGGAATAACCATATTAATATAAAAATAATAAAATATCAAACAATATTAATAATGATCAATTAATTAACATCATAAAATTTTATATTTTATAATTATATGTTTTTTAACTTATTCAACATGAACCTCACTGTGATAACCTTCTAGTAATAACTAGCTCTCATTTTTCAATATGCATTCTAAATGTTCTTGAATTATATGAATCCAATAGTGGAGTTATAATATATAGTAACTCAATTATTATTAAAAAAATTATCATATTTTGATTATAAATTTAATGTGAAAACTTAATTTAGTGAGGTAATAAATAAAGTTAAATATTTTATAAATTTGAATTTTTGTAATTTTGGTCATTATTTTAATTTGGTTCATATTATTTATATCAAATTATAAAACTTCAAATTTAATAAAAAATATTTTTTAATTAGAAGTGGATTTCCCTATACCCGGTTAATTTTTTTAATATATTAATTCTATAATTTAAAATGATTAATTTTGTGATTTCAATTTTGCAATACTAATATTCTTCACATTATTTTTGAGAGACCATAAAAGAGCATTTTAATTTACAATATTTATAAGAGCTTCTCAAGCAACATTGTTTATAAAGGAATTTAACAAAAATGAAAGCTTAAGGATCAAGACTTAGCATAAAGCAAGAAATATTAAATATTGAAAGTATTCTAACATACTCTCATGCTTACATCATTTAACAATATTTACATATCACAACGATATTATGATTTTCAACAACATGGTAATCATAATAATCAGGTAATCATATAATAAGGTAGTAGGTTAGAATGACACAAAAAACAACCCAAAACTCCCATAAAAGTAACAAAAAGATAAGGTTGAAGATTATAGATAGAGATGTGCAATTAAGACACATTGTTCCAACATCTATCAAGGTGCCATGTGGTATAATGATATTTTGATCATTGAGGGGAAGTCACATGGTGAACACATGGGATATATGTTTTTCATTCAATTCCTTTCACTTCTCCACATCATAACATTGTATTGCTTGGAACAATTTGCTTTAAGGTATATCTTATAGTAAAATATTTTCTAAGTTTACACCACAATAACATCACCACTAGTCATCACTGGTAGGCTAAATGGGAGTGATAATATATTATATCTTATTGTTGGAGTAATAAACAACTAGCTATGTTAAATAATTTTTCTTTAATAGTAGCATTTAGCATTCAAGCTAGACTTTAGTTCTTATACATATCTTTTTAAAACTTGGAAAGTTATTTTCATAATTACATGTTTTTAAATTAATTGGATTGTCTTTAAATTTCATTGTTTGCCACTCTTTCACTTTTGATATGAAGTTGAAGGGGAGAAAAATTAATTGAACAATTGAGTAGTTGCAAGATCTTGAGTATACTCTTTACAATCAATTCATAACATTTAAATGCATAATTAGTTGGGATAATAAAGTTGTTTTGTTGGTAACATTTAAATACAAAATAAATAGGTAAAGTAACATATTTGCTAATAACTTACATAACTTACAATCCTATTCTATCACAAAGTGTAATTAATAAACATTAAGCATAATGTAATATCCATTTAAAATTTATATACTCACAATACAAATAGAATAATATATTTTTACCTTTCTTATTTTGAAAAAACTTCATAATTATGTTTAAACATATTAATGTTAGTAATTTTAAATTATTAAATTTTTCAATGTTAAAAATAGTTTGTTTCAAACATTTAATCCTCAAAAATTAATTCTAGAAAAACTTAAAAACACAATTTTTTTTAATTAATCAATATTTAATAACATTTTGAATTCATTTATCTGTAAATATTTATATTTTCGAAAAATAAATAAATATTTATATTTTAAAATATAAATCTACATGCCAACTGTTGTGACTTTAAAGTAGTAAATTTTTAAGTAAATGTGGTCAAGACTCTCACAAACATGAAAATACAACATTGTACTCTATAGCTTAAAATATAAATCTACAACAAACTATCAGCCAACAAAAGTTCATTCTTAATAAATCATAATGGCTGAGACAGACTTGGAGTGAGTCATACTAAAATTAGGAGCCGACTTATAACTTTGGAAGCTCCCACTATGGAATGATGTGGAACCTCTCTTTCTGCGATTGTTGAAGGAGAAAATTTGTGTTGACTGTTGAAGTAGAAAAACCATGAAAGTTATGGAGAACAACAACGCCGACTTCCTTCTCTCAACGTCTGATAGCAGTAAAAGGCCACGGGCATATGGGTTGATTCTTCTCAATTATGACATCCCTCACTTGACTGCAAGTCTATGGGATCGAGGTGCGTAGAGAGGATAAATATGGTTATTTGACAACCATTACAACATAGTAATAATTAATGTTGTGGAGGTTTGTGAGTATTCTGAAGGATTTTGACAGTTATCTCATTTCAGTATTTCAAAGAGCTAAGATGACAAAATTCTTCCTACCGTTCATGATTATATGGCAATCTTTTCAAGGTGCTTCATTGGCTCTATGGATTTGCGAAACTTTGAAAAGGATTAAGAAGATTTGGGAAACTTTGAAAAGGATTAAGCCTAGAGTGTTAGCTCTGTGAACTTAAGAGAAACCTATAATGTTTGCATTTCAACTATAAAAAAGACATAAATAATTATTTTCATGCACAAAATGGAATTAAATTTGAAAAAGAAAAATAAACATACCTGAGATTCATCCTGCCAGAGTGTTATCAACCTACTCCCAGCCACTTCTAAAACTTAGGCTCTCCATCGATATCGAATAGAGAAGGCAAGCTTAAGGATATTGAGACAGTCGAGCCATTGAAACATGGCCGTTATGTTTGAAAAATTCCAGGCCATAAAATCCTGCCTCTCCCGTGTTCATGTAGTTATGCGCATCAGTTTAAAAATTCAAAATCATCATGTAGCTATGTGCAAAATTCTAAATTTAAATTTCGAATTGCAGTTGATCCATGCTTTAATTGCATGCATGGTTTGGGTTGACCGCGGATGGCCAGGTGGACGATATCGGATTTATTTTATGGTCATCGAAAAGTTTGGCAAAGAAGTCAACCATCTTTCATACATGCTATATGTATGTATTACCATCTACAAAGATGTCAGGTCAATTCTGGACAGTCACAATAGATTCCCATCGAATTGCCAGACATTCCTACACGGAGTGACGAACATCGAGGTTTGAGGGAAAAAAATGCCGATGGCCAAAGTTAGAAAATTTTCTGACCAATGGAGGTTCCAAGCAATTCCTTCACCTAGATAAACTAATCCAAAAGGAAAAATTAGTTAAACATAAAAAATAGAAAACACGACCTCACAAAATTATATATAATTTTTTGCTTCTACATTTCCTATCAATTATTATAATATGAAGCTGAATCTTGATGTTACTCGTGAAGCATGGTTGAGAAAGACACACTCCACAACATAACGATCACACTGAAAGATACATGTATATGATTGCTCAAGTTGGCATAGGTGCCTCTCAGCATGAAAATATATATTAACCTATTTTGATATCTTCTAGATGCATCTTAGCTTTGGTTTGTATAATTATAGCATTTTTCATGTAATATCTTTTGGGTAGGCTTTTTAATCAATGTTTTTTTAATATTAGTGATGTAATTATATTTTTGTAATATTGGGTTATATTAAATTTTATTATTTTACTGGGTTTTTATTTCAGATTTAGAAATCTAGGTGACTTTCAGTTTTCAGTTTAAGGTTTTTTCTTTTTTTAGTCCTTTAATGTTGTTTACTAGATTTCTAACCTTAGATCTATCAAATTTCTAACTTCCGTAAGTTTTCTGGTATTTTGTACAAATCAAAAGAACCAACTGCGACATAGACTACAATTTTTTCCGAGACTTGTCGACCAGGAATCAAGTAGCAGAAATTACACTTTTCTCCCCATAAAGTGTGATTTGGAGGTCTAGAGCGCACCTTTCAACCCAAAAAGTGTGATCCTCCTGAAATGAGGTTAGTAGTTGTGATTTTTAGGGTTTCCCGGATTTTGTCAGATCTATTTCTAGGTTTTGCCGAGAGTTGTCTACTAGGTTGGTTGACCACTATCCTATCCCACTTCAGCCTTGATGTACTATTATTTACTCATCGAAGTGGAATTTAGCCCCTTAGGGCTTCTAATACGCTTTCACCTTTATAAGAAGAGTTTAGCTGAGTAAGAAGTTTGAGTTTCTGCAACATTTTCAGCCATATTTTCCAGATCTATACCCTTCTGTTTCATATTTTCAAAGATAGGTTGTTTCCATCCAAAGTTTCATCTTAAACCTTGTTTGGTCATTTTCCTTAAGGTCCCATTGGTTTCCCTAAGTTTTTCATCCATCTCTCTATATTTTTGCAATGATTTTCCTCTCTGGTTTTTTACTATAGCTGCACCAATTTCCAACAACCTATTGTCATTTGATCTTAGTCACACCAACACTTAGATCTCTTGACATTTTTAGTGTATTTTTAGTTGATTTCGCCACCAACCACCACAGTGTTTGCACACCCAATTTGTGTGGGGTTTAATTAATTCATTTGACATTCATTTTCTGTTTTCAATTTCATCTTATTTTCAACAATCTTTTTTCTTTTTTCAAACACGATGTGGGCTTAATTAATAAACGCACAAGCAAACCTTAAGTGAAGGGCGCTTGGTTTACACTGCCAAGACAAAACTTAACATAATTAATTTTCCTCCCCAGATAGAGACAAAGGCATATTGTTGATTTCCCTTCACCATTTCCATGTCACTTGTGTCTTACCATCATTGTGCCACCAAGGTGTTTGTCGCGGAGACTCTTAGGCGTTCATCCCCAATTTCCGCTTGGTCATATTACTCCTCCCCATAGGGTTTGATTTCATAGTCCCCCGAGTCGCCATACCAACTCCTCTTTTGTTTCATATGATTTCTAATCTGATTCTAAGCCTCCTTCACCGCATATCATCACCATGTTTGGACCCAAAGTTGGTGTAAGAACCCAACCTAGTGCTGGCTCCTGTTCTTCTCTGGTGGTCACATCTAGCGGAATTGCCTCAAGAACCACTCCAACATCCCCCACGCTCCCTTTTATGGTTGGGTTAACTCTCCCGAATTTTAGGTAGTTGATAGATGACACTATACACCACGATGTTGGTTGGCCTACTATGGCGACTAAGCTTCCCTCCGACATCCCAAAGTTTGAGGGTAATTCTGGAAAAGACCCCACCCATCACGTCCACTCCTTCCATATGTGGTGTTCATCCAATTCCATTGCTGATGACTCCATTCATCTTCGGCTATTCCAACGCACGCTCACTGGAGATGCTGCAAAATGGTATGTAGACCAACCCGTTGCCTCTCATTCCATTTTTGTGATACTTGCTAAAGCGTTCCTCTCATATTTTCAGTTACCTCTATGATACAACACTAGTATGGAGCTCTTGACCTCATTCCGCCAGTCATCCACCACTCGTCTTTCTGATCATGTTCAGGAATGGTGTAGAAGGAGGAGCACATGTCGTGCCCCACCCTTCGAAGCCTATGTCTATCTTGATTAGTTTCTTAGGGGACTTTTATCACCCATTGGCAAAGATTTTGCATCCCATTTTCCTCAAACAAAGGAAGAATATCTCCAAACTGCTCTAAGATATGACCTAAGTTATGCACAATTCGGTTATGTCTATATTGTCATTTCAGACCTCCCCCATCTTGGAGGTGCCAATGCACCAGGACATCTCACTCCACTGATGGTATCGTTGGAACCCTTTCACATCCTTCGCCATATACTCAACAAACTTATGGTTATCTGTAGGGGGGCACCAATTCCTCCAACATTTATGCCCCTCCTGCTAGCAACATGTTTTCAAGGCCAGCCAATGCTCAGCCTATCTACTAAACCATTTCTCCTTCCTATGCATAGTCGAGTGCTCAAACCCCTTAGCGCAGTAGCCTCCCATGCATCCTCAGCCCCAGTAGCCACCTCTCCCTCAGGGTCAAGTGTTTGCGTAGCAGAGTGTGACCAATCCCCAAAATTCAAAGAAAAAAATAAAGGGAAAGGTAACAAGGGTAACTAGGGTGATCAAGATAATCAACCTAGTGAACTCCAAGGGAACCAACCTAACACCAAAAGCCAGCAATAGGGCAGTTAACCCAAGCATAACAAGGCTATTCGTATGAACAAGACTTTTGCATGTTGTGGTGTACATGGCCATTATACACATGAGTGTCCTCTCTTACCCCAGATGCGTCAAATGTGGGAAGCTCAAGCAGCTTCCAGAGGTCAATTGCCCATGCTGCAATCGCCTCAAAATCCTGCACCATTTCAATCGACAGTGCTTACAAATACTTTCCCTCAGTAAGGATTTGTTGCTTCTCAACCTCATCTAGGTCAAGCAACCCATCCCCTCCAACCTTCTGGTCCTGCTGACTACCAAATCCTTATGATGAATTCTGATGATATTAATCCCTTCTATACCAACCTGCAAACTCAGTCGCATCAATATGGCAATCCATTGACTTTGTTCATCACTGAGTCCAAAACCAAAGAATCTACTAAGCCTCTTACGACACAAAATAGGTTGTTACAAATCCCTCAGCCTAAAGTTGAGGCAATACCTAAGATACTAAAGGGACCATTACACTGTAACACAACTTCTAATCGAGCTTTCCATACATACAATATAGTAGACGACTTGGTAAAATCACCTGCTGCCATGTCGATGTTGGAAGTACACCAGTCATGGTGATATCAAAAGAAATCTCTACTAACTTCTTTGGGCATAGTAGATCCTTCCTACGATCGTTTGATTATCTTCTCAGTTGATACATCAGAACATTCCCCATTACCTTCATCTGTTGCTTTCCAAATACCAGTGTGATTCCGTAATGCCATCATCTCCCAATACATTATTGATTAAGGTGCATCCACCTATGTGATGTCTACTATCATTTGGAAACAACTTAATTCACCAGAGTTGTCCCCATACACCATCACTTTGCATGCTTTGGACAGTCACTCCTCCCAGCCTCTCAGCATGTATCGCAATTTTCCAGTGACTTTTGTGCGCAAGATTGTCCATGTAGACATTGAGGTTATTGATGCCCCTTTAGATTACAACACTCCATTGGGTCATAGTTACACATATTCCATGTCAGTCGTCGCAACTATTGTTTTCCTCAAGATGTGTTTCCCCTATGAAGGGAAGATCACCACTATCGATCAATTAGCATATGACGAGTCGACATTCGTCACCTCCCCTGAGTCCATTATCTCGTCAATGTCAGATAAGGATTCTTCAACTCTCATCACTGGTGTCTCACCCAGAGTCTACAAAGATTCCTCATTGTTGGGTGCTTTCCCTAGTCCTCCCCCTCTCATCTCTGAGCCTAACTCCTTGTGTGTTTGCATGTTACAAGCATCACGGGTTCCTCTCAAGTAGTCTGGTACATCCGATTAAAAAACAACTCCTCAACGCCCTGTTATTTCCATCTCTAAAAAGCCATCCGAATCCACCCCCCAAGACCTCCTCTGTTTCTGGGTGCCTCTCCCATGTTCCCACCAAGAACTGTTCCTCCAAGTCTTAACCATCCAAGAACTATTCTGCCAGAAAAATACATGATAATTTTGGAAATCAATATATATTAATATTTTATATTTATTCAATAAAATTTTAGAAAATAATAACTTACTATTTT
>APFE030379235.1:17935-65225 GCA_000404065.3 Pinus taeda | reverse complement strand
GATCATTATGCTTTTGGGAGGGGATACTTAATTAGGGAGGAAAATATGTAAAGCGTGGGAATTTTTTATTTTTGTTCGAATAAATATTTCAAGAAATTTCTAGCAAATACTGTGAAGATGAAGGTTTAGGGTGTGATTATAAAAATAAGAAGGATAAATCATTGATGGATTAATTAATTCTTATTTCTTCTTTAGCTTTCTTCTCATACTCTCTCACTTAGAAATTTGATTTGGCAAGAGAAATGGTGGTCAAATCCATTGTCACTCACTGCAAAATTTGTTTTCAGCTCACTAAAATACAAAATAATAGAAGAGTTTTCAGCCATACCCCAAGCCATAGAATCCCTCAAAGCTAAATCGAATCCCCTCCAATGGATAGTGCTCAAAATTAACTTTCCAACAGTATATCGAACCCCTTAAATGGACTCCAGAATCAAAAGTTAGAACAAATTGAAGTTACCCTTGAAAACCCAGAAGACAAGGAGAAAATGCCTAAGGGTAAAATCTTGGGTCCCGACATATCGACGATCCCGCAAATCGGCAATCACGGCATATCGGAAGTCCTAGCATATCAGCGATCCAAAATTTTGGAGGTTCAAGGCATCAGAGAATTAAGAGATTGGCACATCACAATCAACGATCAAACAAGTGACAAGCTTTTAAAGTTGTGATATCGCATAAAGTTATGATTGCAATTAAAATCATCGAGGCTTGTGCCTTTAATGTAAAGTGCCGAGGAGGACCTAATGCAAATTAATAAAGGTTTTCCTTGCAAAACCAGGGCAGGACTGGGCCTCTTCTCTCTCCTCCAATGGGATGCGTGGCAACCTAAGATTGGCTCTGATACATGACACATGGCTACACACGATTGGTTCCATTAAGGGACACGGGGCAGTTCACGTCAGTATGACGTGGTAGTACAATGGACATGTGGCATGCAGATTTAGCATTTTGAGGATCATAAGGGGCCAAAACAGGGAGACATGTGTTACCACTCATAAGGTGACACGTGGCATAGGATGATGCGTCACCACTCACAAGGTGACATGTTTCAAAAACATACCCTAGCGTATTTTGATTTTAGGACATGTGTCCCATGAAAATCCCAAATTTAAAACGTTTCATCTTGGTTTTGTATCTTTTTTTAATCTTTCTTCATGAGGTATTGCAAAGTGTAGTAGTTATTTTCATTTCACATCTTCCTAGAGTTAAGGTAACACTTTTAACATTTTTCTTACATGGCTAATCGAACTAGTCTTTTAGAATCTGAACTCGAATATTACACAGTTTTCATCTTTACTTTGTCGATGTTTCGAGTCTAGACCAAGACTCACCATCAGGACTTGTTTTACAAAGGAGAGAGACAGTAGAGATAAATAAGGTTAGATTGAGATGTCATGTCTGAGAGCCGACCAGCCTAATGATTTTGAATTAACTGGATTTTTAATATTTTTATATATTTTTATAATTATCCTAATATATTAAAGCTCTTTTTAATTTTGTTAAAGCTCTTTTTAATTTTATTTATTATACATGGATATAATTATTAAAGCTTTTTATTAATTGCATTTAAGTGAATTATTTATGTAACAAGTTTTTTGTTATATTTTATTTAATAATATATCCTAACGATTATGTTTTTATTTAATTGTAACTTATAGTAATTTTGTTTATATTTGTTTAATTTTTACAAGATTTTAGTTACTTAGGAGGTTAATTATTATTAATGTTGTATTTTTAAGCTTATATGCTTGTTAATGTATTCCTAAAAAGTTTTTATGGTTAGGATGATTTTTAATATTTTAATATCCCTATATTTTTTTTTGATAAATTAAAGTTCTTTTAATTTTATTTATTATACATGTATATAATTATTATAGTTGTTAATTGATTGCTTGAGTTGATTGTTTATGTATTAAGTTTTTTTATTTAATTGTAATTTATGATATTTTTGATTACTTTAGTTTATTTTTATTTAATTTATTTAATTCTAGCAAGTTTCTTAGTTACTTAGGAAGTTGATGTTTTATTAACGCTGAGTTTCTAATTTAATATAAGCTTAATAGTGTATTAAACCAAGATTTCATCTAAAGAAGGGAGGGTAAGGAGAAAAAGGGAGGGTCAATTTAATCCAAGGGGGTGAGGAGTGAGGTCCGATTCCTACTAATTTCCAATCCCCCATCCCTGTTGAGGTTATGAGGGTGTTTTATGATCTCAAGAGCTTCTCAGACTTTTCACTTGAAATAGTGTTTTTCATTTGCAATGACTTTTGTGTTTTCAAGGCAAATATGGTGGTTAGTTTTACTTGCATGTTCTGCCAAGGCTGAGGAACGAGTTATTTCCCTACAGATATCGGCACTATGCTCTTTTAGCCTGATACTGATTGATCTACCTGTTTCCCTGATATATTGTTCTCCACAGGAACAGTCGATAATATAAACACCTTTTTGTTGGAGATGTTCTGGGATGTCTTTTATTGATTTCGTTCTTTGTCTAATAGTTTTCAAGGGTTTGAATGAGGTTTTGATATTCTTTTTTAAGACAATTTTGGCTAGTTCGTAAGTTACATCATGAATATACGGAAGGTAGGCGCTAATGGCTAGGGAATTTTTAGCTTTGTTTTTATTGTTTCCAGTTTTGGATTTTTGAATGGCTTTCAAGATATCTTTATTATTATATCCTAGTCTAGAAAAAGCTCTTTCTAAGTAAGTGATTTCTTCCTTAGAGTGGCTTTCATCTGAAATTCTACAGGCTCTAGTGAAGAGCGTTTGAAGAACCCCCATTTTTTGGGTTGGGTGGTGGTGGGAATCTCCGTGGAGAGAGTTATCAGTATGCGCCTTTTTCCTGAACACTTTGTGACCTATAGAACCATCCTTGCTTCTAATGAGGAGGTTGTCCAAGAAAGAGATGCAATTATTCTCTTCAATTTCCATAGTAAATTTTATGTCTTTCGAAATGCTGTTGAGATGGTTTAAAAAGTTTTTAAGTTCATCCTCACCATGGGGCCAATCCACACTAGTGTCGTCCACAAACTTGATCCTAAACTTAGGTTTTTTTGGGTAGATGTCAAGAGCCTTCTTTTCACACTTTTCCATGAAGATATTAGCTACAATAGGTGAAAGGGGTGATCCCATAGCCACTCTTGACGTTTGCTCAAAAATCTCCCCTTGGAAGGTGAAGAAGGTGGACCGCAGACAGATTTCAGCTAATATTGCAGTTTGTGGGTCATCCACCTCTTTCACTACTTGTACTGCTTCATCTAAGGGAATTTTAGTGAACAGTTGTACAACATCAAAAATGACGGTTTTATCACCCAGATCTATCTTAGGGTGTTTAATGAATTCAACATATTGGTTGGAGTCTTTTATGTAAGAACTAGTCTTACCCACTAGCAGAGCTAATTTTCTTGCGACATACTTTGCTAATTCATATGTGGGTGATCCTACAGTATTGATTATAGGTCTCAAGGGGACATCCGTTTTATGAATTTTGGGGGCTCCATAAATACGAGGGGTAATTTCATTATAAGGAGTGAGGTGTTTTTTCAATTTTTCATCTAGATTAGTTTCTTTTCTGGAAATTTTGACTAGTCTTGTAATTTTAGAGATGGGGTTCTTCTCTAGCTTTTTATAGCTACCACTGTTGTATAAGTGGCCCCTCATTTTGTTTATGTAATCTTCATGATTCATTACAACAGTGGCACCTCCCTTGTCAGCTTTTAGAATGACAATGTCATTGTTATTCCTTAGATTTTTTATGGCTCTGAGTTGTTCCTGGTTCAGATTCTTTTTATTATGATTTTCACATATACTGTTTGTATTTTTTATATTATTATCTAACCTATTAATATCATTTGTTATGTTTTTATATGGTCTATTACCCTTTTCATTGTGTTTACCTATGTTTTTATGTTACAATTGTTATCTTTATCCCCATTACTAGTTTTATTATTTTTATTAAAGTTATAATCTATGTTAATTAAGTTCTTGTTATTTACACTTACCTTATTATAATTAACCGCTTCAACCCCGATGCTTGTGTTTTTAACACTGTTTCTACGTTGAATGAAGTTTCTACGTTGTCCAATCTTCTGCGTGGTTCTTTATTCCTAGCAACGCTATCCAATGTATCTTTTCTACTCAGTTCTTTCTTTTCTATGCTTGACCTAGGTGTCCATGCTTGTGTTCTGCATTTTTTCAGCTTGGAGTTGCATTCTTTTTCTGCGTTATCCATGTTTGGTGCATTAATACACTGATTCTTTGATTCAGTTCCTGCACTGTCCAATGTAGGTTTACCATTTTTTCTTCTAGTCCAAGCATTGTTGTCCAATGTTTCATTGCTCTCTAGTTCTCTATTTTCTTCACAAAGTTCTGATTCGTTCGAGCTGGGTGTCCAGGATAGTGTTCTGCGTGACTACCTGTAGCTGCATTCTATTTCCGAGTTGTCTAATGAATTTATGCAATGATCTTCTTATTCAGTCCCTGTGATGTCCATTGTTATTTGTTTAGATTTGTGTACATCGTTCTTTTCATTGACAATGTGATTTATTGGAGTATTCTTTGACCACGTGTTTTCTTCACTATGTGGCTCAGATCCTTCATTTTTGTCTGTTTGTAGCCAGTCCAATTTCTGTAGTTTGTTTTTATGTTTTGTTTGAGCTGTTTGTCTTTCTTTTTTTGCTTTGAGAGCTACACAGGCATCTATGACCGTCCAAAGGTCTTCTTGGATCATTGCTGCAAGTTTAAAGTGGGCCTCAAAGGCTGTTGTGGATAATCGCCATAACAAATTTCTGCACCTGCGTATTTCAAGGCAGATTAATGTTATAGACATTTTTAGGCATTGCAACCCCAATCATAAATGTCCAAAAACTAAGGGCTCTTAAGTCCCTAAAAGTGTTGCTTCACTACCTAAAGGAACAAGGTCAGCTGATTACATCATCTCCTAGAAGTCCACCATAGAAAACTGCTCAGAACTAGTCAAAACTGGACCATACTAAATGCCTAGTGCAGAGCGTGCGATGCATACTACCTTCCCAGTTTAAAAGGTGCGATGAATACTGGATGGCCCCTCCATAGGGTGCGATGGGCAAGAATGGACAAATGGCAGAGACAGTTTGCGAGGTGGAGGATCATAGAATCTTCCAGAAACTTCTCCTCTGACACTTGCCTCTCTGATTTTTCCCAGGGATGAGTAAGAGATCATTAATATCCAAGTGGAATTAAGAAATATCAGAGAGAGGACACTAATCAAAATCCTGGAAGGTGACTCACCCCCCTACAATCATCTATATATGGATCCCTCATCACAGAGATCCAGAGGCTGGAATCTTGTATCTTGTAGAGAAGTGTTGTTGGTTTTTGGTGAAACTTCATAGTGTTGGATGATCTAATCTTTACTTGACATGAAGAATGGATTTCTTGCTGGAGGATGATGCTGTGTCAGAAAAATTGGTTGTAATCCTCTTGTTATTTTTTATATTAATAAAACTATTCAAGTTTTCCTCCACATTCTTGCGTGTTTGATTGTATATGCATTTGTGTGGTCAATACATATCTGGTCCTATTTTGTTTATGAATATATATCTTTGTTCTTCGATATTATTATGCTTCTTTGATTCCGCAGGTGCTCTTTGAAGCTGGGTAGACAAAGAAGAAGCGGCCAAGATCTATCGGGAAGGAGAGGAATCATGCAAGGAACCAAACGCAAGACTAAGGTTGGTTTTCTTTATTTCGATCTTATCTATTTTTCATAAAGGAAAGCAAAAGTAGTTTTAACTTGTTTGTTTCTAAGATAGCTACCAGTCTTAGTGGGAATATTAGCTCTGAGTGGACACTATTCCTGGTAACAAAATGGTCACTCCACTGGGGAGCGAATAGATTGCTTGTTGGTCTATTTTTGTTTGTTTTATAAACTTACAGACGAAGCCTGAAGTCAAGCCAGCTAGCCTTCGAACGGCATTTTCTATGCAAGTGCAAAGTAGATCAATGTTGCTTCAGTCTATCTCCAGGTTTTGTTTATAAATTGAACAATTGATCTGCAAACATTCTGATTGCCCTAATTGGTGGCTCTAGTAACCTCCTTAGATCAACCCCTGTGATTTATATTTACTGAACATCACTTACTCGACTTAAATCCCTGAACTGAACTACAAATTGTGAGCAAAGACTAGATAAAAGTCTCGCACTGGTACCATTCCACCCTCCCTTCAAGGCAGTCTGTATGCATCACACCTCCCGTGTGCAGTAGGTGAGATGCATACTGGATTCCCTGTGTAACAGGTGTGATGGTCGGGGAAGGTTAAGTTTACCTTCAGACTTTGGTTTTTCTTCACTCTTTTTAGTTCTATTCAGGAGTTTTGTTGTCTGTGGTCAGTATATCTCTGTAGAAACCCCCTTCTCTTCCATCATTCTGCCTCCATTATGCAAAGAACTGTAAGTGTTTTTATGTATTGTGTACCATTTTCAGTTCTCTTTTACAAAGAAGTAGCGTAATCAAACTATCGTTTCTTAATCTGAAAGTGTCGCAAGTGTCGTTTTCAGTCATAGAAGAGAATCCCATTGTTCTTGATAGTCTATTGTACTGTTACTCTTGTATGTGATTTGAATTAGTAGTTTTTCAAGTGTCGAAAACGGTTTTCATTTCAAAATTGCAATGTGTCGTCCTTATCTTCGCTTCATTTTGAAAAGAAATTTGTTAGTATTGTCACTTTGGAAAATAATTCAGATTTGCACTTAGCATTCTTCCTGTCATTCATACATTAAGAAGGCTGAAAACAAATACATGCATGTGCATTTGCATTTAGACTGTTTGGTTTGATTTAGGACAGTGCATTTAGTGTGTTCTCTATGCTCTTTGTTGAAAGACCCTCAGTTCTCTTTCCTTAATAGCTAGGATTTTCATTGCCAAAAGAAGATTAAACAGTTGTTTATCATCTTAGACTTAATTTTAGGAATTGTATACACATCACACGGTGAACCTGAAAGGCAAATTTTTAAACAAGATCAACCATAAAATAAATTTAATGAACCTAAAAACGCTTTGGAACCTAATGCACAACATCTAGAAGTCTAGGCTAGAGACGTATTCTGGCATCGTAAAACCTGGTAACTATTGTTTTCTTTGTTGGTTGGGTGATTCCTCCATGTTGAGATGACAAGTACCAGTACAGACTTATGCTCCCATGTACCGTCGAGTATATATTGGCAACCAAAATAGGCTATATCCTTTATCCTTAGGAAGCCGTGTCTGCAGCCCTATCGATCGCAAAGAATTGAACACAACATTCGGGAAGATTGATTGTCGTACCATAAAAAGTATTTTGTAGTTTTGCGATTGGTTTGGTAATCCCTCTGCCTACATTTCTAGAGAAGTCTCTTTCGTTCCTTTTGAGACTCCTTAAAGGAAAATGTCCATCTCAGCGCTTGTCACATAAGGGCTCATTAAGAATCAAAGGCGACTAGAGTCATCTTTTGTTTTTTCTCGACTCTTAAAATTTGAAAAAACAAGTTGTATCAAAGCGTCTAAAATTTATTTTAATCGGAATAACATCACAAGTTCCCTTGTTGGTCTTTAGGTTGAGAAAAATGGAGTCTACCAACCAAGGATTTCCCCTTGGAGGAAATCCTGGTCCTCTCTCCTCTTGGGGAGATGTTGGTGCACCCCATATGGCCACATTGTTGCTTCCAGGGTTGACGATTGGCTTGCCCATATGGCTCTTCTCTACCTCTTTCGTTCAGAATACCATAATTCCTGAACAATCAAGTTAGCAACTAGATGATAGTAGAGTTACCCCCCAACCTTCTACTTCGTCTGTTTCTCCCTCTCCTCCTTCCTCTTCGCTTGATGAAGCTGGTAAAGTTAAAGATCAAGTAATTGAGAAGAAGAAGAAGCGGAAAGAGAAAAAGGAAAAGAAGAAGAAGGAGAGGAAAGTGAAAGGGGCCAACCATGCGTCATCTAGCAAAAATCCTCACACTGCACCGTCTAAACCTAAATCTCCATGTGTCATTTGCAAAGGAGACCACTATCATCGATATTGTCCTTGCATCCCTCGGATCTTAAGGGACTGGTCTCCTCGTTTGCACAATCTGGTGTCGTCAACCTCTCATGATCATGTTGAAAGTACACCATTAACTAGTGAAAGCGAAGTATTTGGACAAAAAAGGAATCTCAAATTTCCTTCTAAACTGTGTGAAGGCGATCATGCCGTCCACTATTGTCCCTTCTTAGATGAAGCTAAAAGAGTTTTGGATGACCGTCCTGCTTCACCGCTACGACTCCCTCCTGGATATAAGAAACTCTTGCCGAGTCCAAAACTAGTTGAAAATCCGATCGACACGCTGTTGTCGTCCGTCAAAACGTCTATCATTTAATATAAACCCCTTGAATCCATACCTGACGAAAGTCAAAAGGTCAAGGCGGCAGTTGACCCGGTCTTGCCTTCAGAAGGTCCATCTTCAAATGATACTGCCACTGAAGAGAGTGAGAACGACACCGTTCAAATTCTTTTCATAAACATAGACTCCGATGAACTTGGGGGCAGTCTACCCATTCCTTTACCACAGGAAGGAAGTTCATCAGAGTCGTATCCGGTCGTCTATTTAGTCCCAGCTCCAAGCAACCTAGTCGTTTCCTTCGATTGGAATCTACTAGGTAGACCCCGTTTACCGGCTAATGTACCTTTCCAAATCATTGTACAAGCTTATAGAATGGTCATGGCCGGTACCATCATAGATGAAGGAGATTCTGTGAGTATCCTTTCCTCGACTGCTTGGAAAGCGCTTGGTTCGCCATCGCTTCTGCCTGAAATGAGAAATCTGATAGGCTTTGACAAAGGAACCAGTCGACCATTAGGGATCCTTCCCAATGTGCCCATTACTTTGAGAAGGAAAACAGTTCACAAGAATGTGATGGTAGTCCAAGGACCCCTAGATTATAATCTACTCCTTGGGCGTGACTATATTTATTGCATGGAAGCCGTTGTCTCCTCACTCCTTAGAGTAATCTGTTTTCCGCATGAAGCCAGAGTGGTCAAGCTCGTAGACCAGATTTCATTCCCCGGTTCACAAATAGCAAATAGTCAAATTCCATCCCTAAATGGTATTTTCACGCAAGGAATGTCTCATCAATCTCCAATCCATCCACCTGATGAGCGCAAGTGATTCGGGAGGATATGACTGAAACCTAAGGGGCATGCACCCTGGCCTGCTTCGGCAGGGAAACTCTAGGTATAAAGTAGGTTTCCACGGACGAAAATGATTGGTCCGATACCCGTCCTTATAGGAAAAGGGAGTTAGACCAGAATAAGATTCCCTCATCAAGGTTAGGAGGTTAGGATTTAGAACCACCTTGGTCCAGATGGACTAAGCCAAGAAGTGTTTCTATCCACGATGTGGATGGAAACTATCTTGCAAAAGCAGGAACTTCTATATGGTAAGCTGGAAATTTTTCATTATACCTGGGGCCATGTAAACCTTTTTGCATGCAAATGAAGAGCAACCATTTATTGGCCGTTTCCTAACTTGCATAAAGAAAGGATCCGGGGCAAAGCTTTGAAAGGTGCAAGCTCCATAAAAAATGGCATCTAAGATGAGATATCCTTATCATATGATTGGCATGAGTAGTTTTTCGCGGAGTTCAAGCTCGTTAAAAAATAAACATAAGAAATGAGAAAATGTTTCCCTCAGTGTTTAAGCTCATTAAAAAATGAACCGATCCCCAGTAAATAACCATTGTGAATGCATTATCATCAGCTTTTGAGCCTTGGTAGTGTTCTCGTCATCACCTCCACTCTATTTTAGCCGATCACACGCCTCCATTTGATTGTTTACCCTTTTGAGGAACATCTACGAAGAGTGATTCTGTTAGCCATCCTTGTGACACTGCTGTGATTGGAAAATTCCAAACCTTACCTAGAATCAGCTACTAGCCGAAATCATCACTCATTCCTCAAAAACGAGTCTCCTTTAAGCTCTTTTCAACTGACTCATAAAATATGAAAAGATTGCTGAGCGATTAGCCTCTTCGGCTCGTTAAAGTCATCGGAAGTGCTATCCCTCCTCTATATTTTAATCTTTTTGGACTTGAGGGATTATTACACAAAAAGATCAAATACTTGTCTTATTCGGCTCATTAAAACTATCGAAGATTCATCCCTTTCGTATTATTTTACGCTTTTTTGGACCTAAGGGATTATATGACGAAAAAGAATCATTGGAGTTTCCTTTTCGCCCCTTTCAGACTCTCTAAAATTGAAAAGGATCGAGTTATCTTTGTCGTTAAACTCGTTAAAACCGAATAGTGGCAAACTTGTCCATACAGACAAGAATGAGTTTCATTATCGCTAGGCTCATTAAAACATAGCGACGGGTTTACCCGAAGGGCAGATTATAGAAAAAGCATATGTTATCCTCCTCAAGCTTGACAAAAATAAAGAGGTATTGGTCAGCAATGACTGGGGAAATTTGGGAAGAAAACTTGAAGAAACTTTATTGGTAGTAAGTCGCTCTTGAACATGACACTTTCACTCCACATCTGAGTCGGGTTGAGTTGTTCCGTTCACCGGTCATATTACCATTGGCCCATCACACCATCCATCTTTTGGGTTAACACTACCAATCCATCGTCAGTGTCGCCGGTATGTTCAAGAGAAGTCACTCAGAGAATTCACCTGTGTCTCATCTGCTGCAATACATTCACGCTCCATTCTTTCATGACCGCCACCTTGAACCCTGCATCATCAGATCGTTTTCACCTCCAAAATCATTTGCTCCGTTCCGTGTCGTAAATGTGGGATTCATTAAGGCCCTCCTACGATGGGTCAATTCTTGTTGACATCAGCTCATTATCCAAGAAGTCGACTTAGGAACAACCCCTTTTAGTACTTTGAAGCTTGCATGCCTCAATGGCAAGTTTCTCACTTTCGGTGACAGGTTTACATCAATGGCCTTCGACCGAGAGATTTGTGTGCTGTTCGACACCAAGTCCTTTTTCACACCACGCGAATTGTATTGTCAGTACCTTGAGGGTCATTTTCATTATTGGTGATTCCTCTCATGCCTGTTAACAGCTTACATCATTGGCTGGTAATCAGGCGATGTCTTTCCATGTTCGACTCCAGAACATTTTTCACATGGATCGACTTGTACTCCGAGTGAAGATTGAATGATTTTTGAAGACCACGAATCTAGTTTCATCCATCTGGGATGTGATATATTCAGGAATATAAAGACATCAAATGTATGTCATTGCCAAACAGATGATCATCCAAATCAAAGGATGATGACTCCGTCCGAATCATCAGTCTGCCACACATAATGATCATCTATCCTATGTACATGAAAATTAATTTATAAAGTTGACCATGGGAATGCCCGCCTCAACTAGATCATGAAAAATATTATGACGATAATGTATTGTATTGTATCTTATTACAAGTCTCCTCCCAGCTCAAAAAAACTTCACATCCTCATGATAAAGCATTTCACCTGACATCAAAAGATTAACAACCTCATGCTTTAGGGGGCAACTATTATAGACATTTTTTGGGCACTACAACCCCAATCATAAATGTCCACAAAATAAGGGCTCTTAAGTCCCTAAAAGTGTTGCTTCGCTACCTAAAGGAACAAGGTCAACTGATTACATCATCTCCCAGAAGTTCTCCACAAAAAACTGCTCAAAACTGGTGAAAAATGGACCATACTGAATGCCCAGTGCAGAGGGTGCGATGCATACTACCTTCCCAATGTAAAAGGTGCGATGCATACTGATGTCCCCTTTGTAGGGTGCGACGGGCGAGAATAGACAAATGGCAGAGGCAATTTGCGAGGTGGAGGATCATAGAATCTTCCAGAAACTTCTCCTCTGACACTTGCCTCTCTGATTTCGTCCAGGGATGAGTAAGAGATCATCAATATCCAAGTGGAATCAAGAACTATCAAAGAGAGGACACTAATCAAAATACCAGAAGCTGGCTCACCCCTCTACAATCATCTATATATGGATCCCTCATCACAGAGATCCAGAGGCTGGAATCTTGTATCTTCTAGAGATGTGCTGTTGGTTTTTGGTGAAACTTCATAGTGTTGGGTGATCTAAGCTTTACCTGAGGTGAAGAAGGGCTTTCTTGCTGGAGGACGATGCTGGGTCAGAACAATTGGTTGTAATCCTCTTGCTATTCTTAATATTAATAAAGTTATTCAAGTTTTCCTCCACATTCTTGCGTGTTTGATTGTATATGAATTTGTGTGTGTTACACAGAAAATTGTCACCATGAATTTCTACAGTTTGTGTGAGTCCATCACCACTCGTACATACCTCCTTTGCAAGTCTTAAGCCTCAGCTCTTCATGTCAAGCCTTGAAAATGGGAGAAAGACCTTAAAAATATCTTAAATCCTGGTTTCGCACTTTCTCCTAGCATTGCCTGCGGTGCCGCACCCAATGGTCATGTCCCCTGCGAACTTGACCCCTCTGTCTGTTAAGTGATGGGTGCAAACCCCTGTAGAAGTTAAAAATGTGTGATTTCATTCTTAAAAGATCATCTTGGGTCACTTATGGACGCTTCTAGAAGGAATATTACACTGGCAAGTTCGCTCCACCTCGGTTCATCCATTCCATAACAAAGGGAGCTAACTCCATGATATGAGGTGCTTATCCCATTGAAGGAGGAACTTATCCCTTAAATGGTGGACCTGCAACTTCCTCCATTTGCACTATAAATTCAGGCATTGGGCTGGTTGTAGGAGAGGTTGAAAGCTGAAGATTCTTGAGGGTAAATGCTGTTGGAAATTAGAATTCCTTTTTAAGCTTGTAAGAGGAGAAATCACATACCTTTCATTTCATTTGGGAAGTAAGTGAAGCTTGTCCAAGTAGAGGAGATTCTTGCTGGACCTTGGAAAGAGCTTGTGCAACATCAACGCAAAGGTTGTAAGGTTCTTTTATTCATAAAGTTAATACAGTCAAGTTTATTTTTCTCAATGAACTGTCTCTAATGGTTTATTTTATGAGCTCCTTGATCTTCATAATGAACATGTTTTATTATAGTATCTATGCGGGTGTTCTTTGATGTGTGTTTGTTTGTGTATGTAGGTTATTAAAAGGGAACTGCTTGAAGCTGTTGGAACAAAGCTGCCACAAACAAGCATTGAACCGACGTAGGGTCTATTACACTTCTTAGTTTTCATTTATGAATTAAAACATGTTTAGACAAAAGTAGATTTGCTTGTGCTTCTTGTTGCTAGATATCATTTGATACTAGGGAGATCGGTCTTGTCCGCAAGAACGATTTATCCGGCAAACAAATTGGCGAATTCCATATTATCCACAGGCAAATGGTTTGGTTGAAGCAATCAACAAACTTCTAGTCACTATGATCCAACAAATCATTGGGATTCATAGGTCAAATTGGCATAACATGTTATTTTTAGTGCTTTGGACATACCGAACCTTAGTCAAAACATCAATAGGTTTTACTCCCTTTCAACTAGTTTATGGTTTAGAGGTAGTACTACCCATTGAATGTGAAATCACGTCATTACAAATTGCCGTACAATTATTACCAGCCACTTCCGAAGAGGAAAAGCGTTTATTATACTTAGCTCAATTAGATGAGAATCGACGTGATGTTGCATTAGCTATCGAAACTCATTCCAAAAGAATTAAAGCTCGGTATGATCAGAATGTTACACCCCATAATTTCTCGGAAGGAGACCTAGTCTTACTTTAAGATCAAGCAAACGATAAGCTAGGTGCTAGCAAATTTGTACCCATGTGGCATGGTTCGTATATTGTTAAGCGAAAGATGGCAAAAGGGGCCTATGAATTAGAAGATTTTGATGGTGTCTCTTTAGGTAAACTTAGGAATGGGCTTGATCTAAAGCAATATTATGCTTAAAAGATTAGTGTGGAGATTTTTAGACTAGTTCCTTTCTAAGTTTGGTGTGTTTTTAGATTAGGAATGTGTGCTTTACTTTAGAGAGTGTTTTTCATCATTATTCCTACTTATCTTGATTTTACTCTTGATATTGCAGATGTCGATGCCTCTCCAAACATACATCGGTTTTGCTGATGGCGCTTGTCGAAATGCACGGAACATCTCTTCCGCAGCTTGGGTTATCTATTCGCCCTCTGACGAGTTAGTATCTATGCATGGGGTAAGCCTTGGTCAAACAATGAACAACATTGCAGAATACATTGCAATGGTTGAGTTATTATCTAAATCCATTTCATTTGGAATTTGGAGTTTGATTGTTAGGTTAGATTTGGAACTCGTTGTATTACAGCTTAATAGAGTTTATGCCATTAGAAATCCAGTGTTATTTTGATTATTTTTTAGATTCCGTCTCTTGGAACGAGAATTTGATCACATCGAATATCAACACATTCCAAGATATTTAAATACATTAGCAGATGCAGTTGCTTCTCGAATGTTAAATAGACATTTGCATTAAATCAAACAGTAAATTTAAAAACATCCCATAACATGTTTTGCAAGATAATCAATAATAGTAATATAGCATAGTATAGAAGTGTGTCAAAATATACATCGCCTTCGATCATAGGTTGAAAAACACCTTATGATCAGCGAAAATGATAGCACAAAAAAGTCAAAAAATGAGTCTACAAGGCAATCATCCTATCACTGGTGATGATCACGATAAGACACCACTGCTCAGGCCACCCTACAAAGCAACCTCCTAAAAGGTCCTGGGACCCCAATCACATAGTGCTGTAACCTAAGAGGAATGTCATCTATGTTGGCCTCTAGAATATCTGTTGTCAAGCGCTCTAGATGACTCTCTAATTCAGCCAAGGTCTCTACTGCTTGGTCCTGTGGGGCTGGTGCTGCAGCAACTGACTGACTTCTATCATAAGGCTAGAGAGCGGCTGGTCACCGTGGACCCACATCTGCATTTAAAACTTTTTACTATCAATTTTTGGATGATTTAAAAAACAAAAAAATATATAATTTAAAAAAATTTGAAAACATTTTTACCTGTATCATCCCATTGCTCTCCTAGTGGAAGAGCCATGTCTGGATCACCACGATAATCCATCCCAGCATATGGAAAATCCTTAATCACAAAGAGTTGGTTCTCTAACCAACAAAAATACTCGGGTGAGAATCGAACAACCTCAGTGCCCTCCTCAGGATGGCGGGCCATGACTACAACCCAACACATAACCCTAGGATCTCGAGGAAGTCCAGCCTCAATGGTAAGGTGTTGTGGAACCAACATAGGTACCCTCTCTAGGGCAAAGCTCACAACTAAATAACCATGCCCAAAGTTCTTTAGTTGTCCATTCTTTGCCCTAGTCAATTGGCCCTTCACATTGGCTAATACAACATCGCACCAGTTGAAGATGGTGCCTCGGAAGCAGTCTACTGCCATGCGCATTTGGGAACCGGTAGCCAGATGCAATGTTGCACTCCCACAGAGTCTAGTTACAGTAAATGCGATCACTTTTAGTTCAGGATGGGAGATGGTTTTAACATCTATCCGTTTGTCCGCAGTTTGGACATTGCAAAACTCTAGTCGGAGACTAGCAACAGATTGGCCACCTGGCCGAGATCCAAACAAAGATAATCCCTCGCCTATCTTGGGCAAGCCAGTCAAGAAGTATATGTCTTCTGGCTCGATTTCGAGCTAGTTGCCACCAATAATGAAGCACTGGACCTGAATGCTCCACCTATTTACCATCCATTGCAGAAAGTCTACTTGTGCCCTCATGCCGGGTATGGCCCAGAATTTAAACAATCTGCATTCTCTCAATGCTTGTAATGAAGGTGGATGGAGTAATGCGTCTTGGTCCACATCCTCATGCTCTCTTTCCTGCCAAACAAACATCTTGTGTACCTACATTGCAAAATAGGTGATTTAGAACATTTCAATTCGAAATTTGTGGGGAAAAAATGAAGAAATTAGGGTTTTAAATATGTGTTCTGCAACGTTCGCACCCATTCTTTTAGAGATAGTGCGTAGTTGCACACTTTCTGTAAGAATAGGTGCAACACCTTGAATTTTCCCTGTGCACAAAAAAATCGGGGTGCGCAACCGCCGCGGGCGATTTTTTGCCCAAATTTTCTTCTAAAAATCAAATTTTAAAGCCTAAAAGAAAATTTCAAATGGATGAAATGCAAGTCAGGGACGTTGTAGATTACTTGGAGCTCGCGATTTCATTTCCAAGGGTCAGATTTTCTGCAATCTCCAAAGGAAGTTTCTTTCCCAAGAACTCTTTTTTACCACTCTGAAGTCAAACAGTGAAAATGAATTTACAAAAGCCCTTTTTATAGGTTTTTTGAATAAATAAATATTTAATTTGTTTATTTTCCACTTTAAAAAGGTAACTTTTCAATACTTTTTTACTTATTTTAAACAGGTATGCGTAATCATTCGAGTTTTTGTGCAGAAAACAGGATGTTCGGGGATAAATGATCATTTTCGACGAAAAATATTTTGATTCCTCTTTACACTCTTTTCCGACTCATAAAATATGAAAAGATTGCTGAGTTTTTCTCTTTTTGAACTTGTTAAAATGGAATTAAAAAGACAGTCCACTTACAACTCTTTTCTGACTGTATAAACATGAAAAGATTGCCAGACTTTTTTCATTTCGAGTTCGATATTGGTAATAAAATGACGTGTTTTCAATCGCTTTTTTACTTTTTTAGATTGAAGGCAGTAATTATAAAAAGTACTCCTTGATCGTAATGGTCAAGTTGTTCTCTCAAGTATTATTTTATACTTTTTCGGGCTTGGGAGACACAAATTTATGAAAAAGGACAACCATGGAGTTTTCTTAAGTTTTTCTTCGGACTCCCTAAAATTGAAAAACGCTGAGTTTCTCCTATACTGGACTCGTTAAAATTTAACAATAAAGGACCTGTTCAATTACAAACAGGAACGAACCACTCCTTCTTAGGGTTTGAATCTAAACTAAGTTGGACTCATCCGAAGGATGAGCTTATAACCAAGCAAATGTTATCCTCCTCAAGCTTGTCAAAAAAAAGAGGTACTTGCCAGAAATGGTGGGGAAAAAGAGAGAAAAATGAACCTGTTTGTTATACTTTGTGTTTGAAAAAATTTCCATCACTCTTGAACACGACACTTTTATTCACCTGGGTTGGGAAATCCTTTACCTAACAGTTAATCGAGCCACATTGAAAGTCTTCAGCCGGTTTCCAGGTATTAGCTTTGGGTCAATTGTCACCAAGCCATCTGCAGTGTCGTTATGTGTTCAAGAGGTCTGTGCAAATAAACGATTCACCTACAAAATATCTGTCATCCATCATTGACCATCCCTGAGTTAGTTCTTGCCAAATATATTTCTTCAGACTTGATCTATGATTTCGTATTATGGGCTTGCCTATGACGGATTGCTTTCTATCGACTCTGACTCATTATCTAGAAAGATGATCTAGAAATCGCCAGTACCTTGGAATCTGCATACCTCAATGGCAGGTTTCTCGCCTTTGACGACAGGTTGCATCATTGACCTTCGATCAAAGGATTCTTTGACGTGTTCGACATCGACTCATTCATTCACATTTCATGGATTGTACTAAGTACTTTGAGGGCCATTGAAATTACTGGTGGTTCCTCTCACACTTGATAATAGTTTACATCATTGACTGGTAATCAAGTGGTTTCTACCATGTTCAACTTCGACACATTCATTCACATGGAGAGAATCATACTAGTTCAGGAAGAAGAAATGAAGACCCTGGATCTAGTTTCCACCATCCAGGCTGCGAGGAATTTTGTTATCATTATATAGTGGACTATTCATAAACAGATGGTTGTGCCCATACTGTGTCCATATGTCTCTACTTGTGATGTAATACCAAATCATTCCTGTATCAGAATAGTTTTAGATAGTTCTTAATCGGTTTTGATCTGAGCATGGGAATACCTACCTCCGCGATGATATTTTCACATATATATATTTCGTGTTGAATGTTTTTTACAGTTTCTGACCGAGGTATCCACAGGAAGATCCTTGAAATGATAAAGTCCTTCACTCTTGTTAGATGATTAAAAATTATCCTCATCTATTACAGAATTCACACTTTAGGGGGCAATCTGTTACACAAAAAATTGTCACCATGACTTTCTATAGTTTGTGTGAGTCCATCACCACTCATACATACCTCCTTTGCAAGTCTTAAGCCTCAACTCTTCATGTCAAGCCTTGAAAATGGGAGAAAGACATTAAAAATATCTTAAATCCTGGTTTTACACTTTCTCCTAGCATTGCCTGCGGTGCCGCACCCAATGGTCATGGCCCCTACGAACCTAACCACTCTGTCTGTTAAGTGATGGGTGCGAACCACTGTAAAAGTTAAAAAGGTGTGAGTTCATTCTTGAAAACTCATCTTGGATCACTTTTGGATGCTTCTAGAAGGAATATTACGCTGGCAAGTTCACTCCACCTTATTTCATCCATTCCATAAATAAGGGAGCTAACTCCATGATATGAGGTGCTTATCCCATTGAAGGAGGAACTTATTCCTTCAATGGTGGACCTGCAACTTCCTCCATTTGCACTATAAATCCAGGCATTGGGCTGGTTGTAGGAGAGGTTGAAAGCTGAAGATTCTTGAGGGTAAATGCTGCTAGAAATTAGACTTCCTTTTTGAGCTTGTGAGAGGAGAGATCACATACCTTTCATTTCATTTGGGAAGTAAGTGAGGCTTGTCAAAGTAGAGGAGATTCCTGCTGGACCCTGGAAAGAGCTTGTGCAACATCAAGGCAAAGGTTGTAAGGTTCTTTTATTCATAAAGTTAATACAATCAAGTTTGTTTTTCTCAATGAACTGTCTCTAATGGTTTATTTTAAGAGCTCCTTGATCTTCATAATGAACATGTTTTATTATACGCAGGTATGCTTTGATGTGTGTTTGTTTGTGTATGCAGGTTATTAAAAGGGAACTGCTTGAAGCTGTTGGAACAAAGCTGCCACAAACAAGCGTTGGACCGAGATAGGGTCTATTACACCTCTTAGTTTTCATTTATGAATTGAAACATGTTTAGAGAAAAGTATATTTGCTTGTGCTGCTTGTTGCTAGATATCATTTGATACTAGGGAGATCGGTCTTGTCTGCAAGAACGATTTATCCGGCCAATAGTGTGGTCAATACATATATGGTCCTGTGTTGTCTATGAATATAGATCTTTGTTCTTTGATAGTATTATGCTATTTTGATTCCACAGTTGCTCTTTGAAGCTGGGTAGACGAAGAAGAAGCAGCGAAGATCTATTGGGAAGGAGAGGAATTAGGCAAGGAACCAAACGCAAGACTAAGGTTGGTGTTCTTTGTTCCGCTCTTATCTATTTTTCATAAAGGAAAGCGAAATTAGTTTTAACTTGTTTGTTTCTAAGATAGCTACCAGTCTTAGTGGGAATAGCAGCTCCGAGTGGACGCTATTCCCAGGTACAATTAAGGATTTACTGAGTCTTTCAAATGCTTTATGGTTGTGCTAGTTGTGTAATTTTTTATTGATGCAGGCAAAGGACGGGGTTAGATTAGAATCTCTGCATTGCTTGAGAAAGTGAAGATCAGACTCTTTCCTTTGTATATTAACCCTTGTATTTTTGAGATTACGTATCTCCTTCCATGTTTCCCCTTCGTACAGGGTCAAGATAATGGATTGTAGATTTCTATGGTTAGGTTTTTTAGAATCTGAACTTGGATATTCCACATTTTCATCTTTGCTTTGTTGACGTTTCGAGTCTAGACCAAGACTCACCATTAGGACTTGTTTTACAAAGGAGAGAGACAGTAGAGATAAATAAGGTTAGGTTGAGATGTCAAGTCTGACAGCCAACCAGCCTAATGATTTTGAATTAACTCGATTTGTAATATTTTTATATATTTTTATAATTATCCCTATATATAAAGCTCTTTTTTAATTTGTTAAAACTTTTTAATTTATTGTTATACATGGATATATTATTAAAGTTTTTTTAATGCATTTAGGTGAATTATTTTACGTATTAAGTTTTTGTTATATTTTATTTAATAATATATCCTAATGATTATGTTTTAATTAATTGTAACTTATAGTAATTTTGTTTATATTTGTTTAATTTTTACAAGATTTTAGTTACTTAGGAGGTTAATGTATTATTAATGTTGTGTTCTAAGCTTATATGTTTGTTAATGTATTCCTAAAAAGTTTTTATGGTTAGGATGATTTTTAATATTTTAATATTCTTATCATTTTTGATAAATTAAAGTTCTTTAATTTTATTTATTATACATGTATATAATTATTATATTTGTTAATTGATTGCTTGAGTTGATTGTTTATGTATTAAGTTTTTTATCTAATTGTAATTTTATGACAATTTTGATTATTTTAGTTTATTTTTATTTAATTTATTTAATTCTAGCAAGTTTCTTAGTTACTTAGGAAGTTGATGTTTTATTAACGTTGAGTTTCTAATTTAATATAAGCTTGATAGTGTATTAAACCAAGGTTTGATCTAAATAAGGGAGGGTAAGGAGAAAAAGGGAGGGTCAATTTAATCCAAGGGGGTGAGGAGTGAGCTCCAATTCCTACTAATTTCCAAGCCCCCATCCCTGTTGAGGTTATGAGGGTGTTTTATGATCTCAAGAGATTCTCGGACTTTTTGCTTGAAATAGTGTTTTTCATTTGCAATGACTTTTGTGTTTTCAAGGCATATATGGTGGTTAGTTTTACTTGCATGTTCTGCCAAGGCTGAGGAACAGGTTCTTTCCCTACGAATATCTGCACTATGCTCTTTTAGCCTGATACTGATTGATCTACCTGTTTCCCCGATATATTGTTCTTCACATGAAGAGTTGATAATATAAACACCTTTTTGCTGGAGATGTTCTGGGATGTCTTTTATTGATTTCATTCTTTGTCTAATAGTTGTCAAGGGTTTGAATGAGGTTTTGATATTCTTTTTTAAGAGAATTTTGGCTAGTTTGTTAGTTACACAATCAATATAAGGAAGGTAGGCGCTAGTGGCTGGGGAATTTTTAGCTTTGTTTTTATTGTTTCCAGTTTTGGATTTTTAAATGGCTTTAAAGATATCTTTATTATTATATCCTAGTCTGGAAAAAGCTCTTTTTAAGTAAGTGATTTCTTCCTCAGAGTGGCTTTCATCTAAAATTCTATAGGCTCTAGTGAAGAGGGTTTGAAGAACCCCCATTTTTTGGGCTGGGTGGTGGTGGAAATCTGCGTGGAGATAGTTATCAGTATGTGCCTTTTTCCTGAACACTTTGTGACCTATAGAACCATCCTTGTTTCTAATGAGGAGGATGTCCAGGAAAGAGATGTAATTATTCTCTTCAATTTCCATTGTAAATTTGATGTATTTGGAAATGATGTTGAGATGGTTTAAAAAGTTTTCAAGTTCGTCCTCACCATGGGGCCAACCCACACTGGTGTCGTCCACAAACCTGATCCAAAACTTAGGTTTTAATGGGTAGGTGTCAAGAGCCTTCTTTTCAAACTTTTCCATGAAGAGATTGGATACAATAGGTGAAAGGGGTGATCCCATAGCCACTCCTGATGTTTGCTCAGAAATCTCCCCTTGGAAGGTGAAGAAGGTGGACCGCAGACAGATTTCAGCTAATCTTGTAGTTTGTCAGTCAGCCACCTCTTTCACTACTTGTACTACTTCATCTAAGGGAATTTTAGTGAACAGTTGGACAACATCAAACTGACGATTTTATCACCCGGATCTATCTTAGCAGTTTTAATGAATTCAACATATTGGTTAGAGTCTTTTATGTAAGAACTGGTCTTACCCACTAGCGGAGCTAATTTTCTTGTGACATACTTTGCTAATTCGTATGTGGGTGATCCTATAGTATTGACTATAGATCTCAAGGGGACATCTATTTTATGAATTTTGGGGGCTCCATAAATACGAGGGGTAATTTCACAGTGAGGAGTGAGGTGTTTTTTCAATTTTTCATCTAGATTAGTTTCTTTTATGGCTTTTTTTACTAGTCTTGTAATTTTAGAGATGGGGTTCTTCTCTAGTCTTATGTTTTTATATGGTCTATTACCTTTTTCAATGTGTTTACCTATGTTTTTTATCTTACAATTGTTATCTTTTTTTTTTTTTCCACTGGAAAAATCCGTAATTTTTCATTATATTTGGAAAAATTACATATTGTAGATGCTTTACGCATATGCGGTTTCCACTGTGTATATAACAGTGTTCCATATTTACATAAATATATTGTGCAGTGCACTATGTAGTTCTCCATGAAATAGTCAAAAAAGACTGTTTACATCTTGCCATAAGGCTGGTATAAAACATAGTATTATTCCTACAAAATATATGCATTGTCTGATCATCATGTATAAGCACTGTCTGCATGACAAAAAACAAAAATCTTGTTGAGTATATTAAGATTTTGGTGCATGCTAATATCCTTGGTCTATGTAAGGCCGGTGAAAATATCTGTACTCATTCTGTTCCTTCACCTCAGTGACCTCCCATATGCCTCTGTCCATCAACGCGACCTCCTTGGATAATTTGTCAGCATGGCCATTATGTTCCCTGTATATGTGAGAGCAAGTGATGTTGTTAAAAGCTGCCTTGAAAACAAAAATTTCATTTAGGATGATGTTGAGTGTGTGAATGTGACAGTTAGATATGCCATTGAACCAATTAATATCAATTTTTGAATCCCCGAAAATATTGATGCTGGTGCAATGGTGGTGAAGAGCAAAGTGGAGAAGATGTCGTAGTGTGATGAGCTCAGCAAAAATATTTGTTCCAGTTCCCAGGCCTGCTTTTACAGTATAATGATGATGTTCATTCAAATGTAAAGTAAAACCTCCCCCGCAGCTTTGATGATTTGCTGCCCCATCAAAGAAGGCCCAAGGGGTATTTTTGTCAATGCAAGGGGGCGAATGAGGATGGCGTGCCTTTGGGGGCTGTGGGTCAGGGAGTTCCTTGAAGGCAGATTGTTATCTTTATCCCCATTACTAGTTTTATTATTTTTATTAAAGTTATAATATATGTTGATTAAGTTCTTGTTATTTACACTTACCTTATTATAATTAACCGCTTCAACCCTGATGCTTGTGTTTTTAACAATGTTATTGTTATGCAGATTGATGCGCAGGTTTTGGCTGGGGTTGAATGAAGTTTCTATGATGTCCAATTTGTTGTGTGGTTCTTTATTCCTGGAAACACTATCCAATTTATCTTTGTTGCTCAGTTCTTTGTTTTCTACGCTTGACCTGGGTGTCATGTCCTTTTTCAAGGCCACAAACTAGTGCAAATCAACCTTAGACTAGTGTGAATCAACCAGGTAAGATAATATTTTATTTTTAAGTTAAATGATTATGGGTATGAAAATATCTAATAAGGATCAAAGATAGCTATATCTCGCGAGTTTCCATATGCACATGGTCTTATCCTCTTCTTTTTTCATTTGCGTGTAAACACAAAAAATAAGAATTCAAACCACAATTATCGAGTTTTTACTATGTGGGAAGTTATGAACCTGAACCAACATGAAAATGAAGGGGTTCTCTAAGATTTGACTCTACATTATTAAGCCCAACAAGAAATAGGTTGTATAATATTTGATTTTTAAGTGAATATGTGCGAAGATATGCACCTGAGTCAGCATTGTTTCTTTAGGAATTTCACTGTGCATTAATAATTTAATTAGAAAGGATTTTTAATGAGATTTAATGTAGGAAGTGATGAACCTAAACCAACATGATACATAAGGGTTTTCTAAACTTGAGTCAACATTATATAACTTTCTATGGAAAAGTTGTTATATAACTTGGTATTGGTTGGTTGGTATATAAAATTATACCATTGACTTAGTAAATTAATAAAACTAACTAGTTCTAAACTTATAAAATTATAAATAATAAATTAGAAAATTAGTAAACATATATCATCATAATTCATATCTATAGATGTTTTAATTTCTAAAAGATATGGGTCAAGCACTATTTTTCAGTATTTTTTTAATATATATATATATATAATTAATGTGTCACCCATGTCTTCTTTCTGGGGTCATCTTATCTCACGTCGAATACTCATATTTACGGGTCCTCTGTGTCTCGTGTCATCATATCATGTTACTTTGGTTGTTCCTGAGTAGGATTATTCCTTTGATGCTATTGAGTGGGATGAATCTTTTGTTGTTTTTGAGTTGGGATAGTGTCATTCTTTTGCATCTTGATATTTTGTGAAGTTTATCCTTGAGTGCCAACTTCCTTTGGTCAATACTATTCTTGAATATATCTATTAGGCCCTGCCACATTTCATTAGGAGCTTATTTCCCATGGACATTGATGATAATGTGGTCCCATACTCCCTCCAATATTATTCTCCTTGCCTTGGCTACATATTTCTTCCACTGCACATGGTTATGGGCATCAGATTCTGATGGTTTTGCAACACCACTCTTAATATATTCTAGAAATCCATTGTAATCCAATAACCCCTCCATGTGATCCTTCCATGCGATGAAATTAGAGGTGCCTTCCAAGGCATAATCTAGCCTCAACCTGTTGAAGGTAATATTCTCAGCTCTCAAGAGATCCTACTACACTGAATTTCAAATTCAATACTTCTGAGAAATCATTTCAAAATTCTTTCTCTAATGTGAATCCTACTCTGGTACCATGTATAAATTACGATGTAGATTTCCAATTTATCATGAAGTGTTACTCAAAATCAAAAGACGCTCTGTGAAAGATAATTCACAAACATGCAATAAGACAAAACACACATCCACACAACAATTTTTCTTTGAGAAAGCAATCTGTTAAAAACCCTAATGTTTGCTTGCATTAATGTGATGAATAAAGATGTATTACAATTTCTTTCATCAACTTAGCACAACCTGCAAGTGAATAACCCATCTATCTTCTCATTGAGAAGCTCTAAACCAAACTTAGTTAATTTATGCCTCTGCTTGAGCCCTTATTTCCTTGTGCAATTCCTTGAGAAATTAGGCCACTATTATTTACGAATTTCTGTAAAATGGATTTCACAATTCCCAATGTTGATCTTCTGACTACATGCAACAACTATACACTCGAGACTAATATACAACTAATGTTACATTACCTTGGAATCTCCACCATGGTGAGGAAACTCAAATTATTTTCATGCACTAGCTATTTTGGGTTGATTGATTAGTTAACTGGATGATCACTAAGTTTGACTGAGATCCCAGTGCATAACTAACCTTCCACTATTTCCTCCAATAGTTGGAACTAGTTTAACTGAAAACAACATGAGATAACTAACCTCAATTTCTACAATTTAGAAATCACACATGCTTAACTGAACTCTAACTGCTCCAAATTGAATTTATTGAGTAAATTGAGTGACACAAGCCATGTCACACAAGTTAACTACCTCCAAGTCATCTACTGATGTGGAAATTCAAATTTTCTCAATTTAATCAAGGAAAAATCAAATTGAGAATATCTTGATGCATTTTTCAACAATTCTCATTTGATCGGTAACTATGTTTCTATTCCATTTTACTCTCATTGAAAATGGGGGATTCTTCCTAAAGTGGAGGTTCCACCACTTCATAAATATAGGATTGGTCTCAAAATCAATTTTTTTTTATACTTACCTATTTCAAGGAATATTATCATTCTTTCTTTCGGGGTTGAGTAGATAGTATATGAAGTTCTTGAAGAAACTATGTCACCTCACTCTCATCCTTCATTGGTTCATACCCCTAATCCCATATTTTATGGTGGTGTTAAAGATTTATCTTGATCCTTTTGGTCTAGTGGTATCTAGCAAGAGTTTTTTTTTGACGGTGTATAATACATGAGTAAAAGTAGTGTGTCAATCCCTAATTTCATTAGAGGTTCCCTTGAGAAAACTTATATTACATTCTCTAGTACTAAAGGTCCCATCTCCACCATGCCTACATCATCTATTTTTTCATATTTTCAAACTAACCCATGAATTTTATTTCCAACATTTTGTACATAAAGTAAGTACCTCCACAACATCAACAATGATACCTACATCCACATATAGTGAAGGATCTTGTTCCACTATGAGTAGTATACTCATGTTTGTTAGGAGTTTTATTCACTATTCTAAATCCCCTAATATTAAATTATCAACCAAGGATCGTAATCTTTGAGTCACACTGCGTATTACTTCAGATTTGGAGTTAAGTACAAAGTATTTTATTTTATTTCTAAAAATGTTGAAGTGAAGAATCCTATTTACCCTAATTGCATTTTATTCAAACCTTTTAATGATAATCTATCTACTCAAAACAATCCAACACAAACATTATTGAGCACACAATTTCTTCCTGTAAATAATAGAGACCACATTGTCTATTAACCTAAGGAACTCACCCACTAACATTTCTCAGTTACCAAACCTCACTTCTTACTGGTCACTATATTTAAGCAAATGAGAAATCACTTTTTTAAGCCAAGAAATTGTAACTACAAAGTGCTTGCTACATGTTACCCTTATAACTCAAAGCTTAAAAACTAAACCAAACAAATCATTCTTTGAAACACTAACTTTCTTGACAATGAAATCGAACTAACACATTAATTACAAAATGCTTATAAACTACTTACAAACTTAAAACCATGTAAAATAAAAGAAAAATGCAATTAAAACACTCTGATGCTAATCAAAACATAAAATCCTTTTCTAATTAAAAACATGAACACTAGACCTAAATCTCGAGTCACACAGATCTACTACTTTTGACTTGATAAGAAAAATGCATACCTTTATTCATTTACACACTAACAAAATTCAACGCAAATGCTATTTTGATAAAACTCACGAAAATCAAATCTTAAATTAACATTGATGCACACAAAACTTCAATTCCAATTCAACCTTTCCCTCACTGTATTGTATCTGCAATCAAAGGAACGTGAAACCAGATATATCTAAGCATTCATATGCAAACATGACACTATGTTGTTCAGAAGCATGAAGAGTATAAACTTAAATTCTTTCCAAGGTTTCAGTTGTAAACTCAAATTAACAATGCTTCATAAATGCTTTTGTATGGCAGGATTTCACAAAGGAAACAAGGACATGCCAAAATCATTACCCAACAAGTCCTTGATTAGATTATGTAAAACGAGAAATGAGATTTAATTCTATCAATTCAGATGTACAACACCACAATATGAATTTAAGTACAAAATTGATCTATTAATCCAAAAACCTGATCAATAATTCTTCACACAAGGCTTCCACTACAAACTAGTTAAACCAATACAGTCCTAAGATCTAAACTAATTGTAAGACTTGTTTCCAGCGGTGGTGGGCCCTTGCCACTCCCGGAGCAAGTTATATTAACTCAATGAGAATAAAATTTAAAACATAACCATCATACTGACAGGAAAACTCAATGCTAGAGCTGAATTTAGGTTAAAGTTCAAATGTCAATACAAATGTCATACTTTAATCTCCTTGATAGAGTATTCCTTACAAAATTGATCAATAGTTTTTCATTGCTACCTAAATAACAAGCACATCAGGCCTTAAAAGGACAACTGATGAAGACTAAACTTAACTAGTTACTCTATACATAGAAAATAGTTCTAATATAAAACTATTATGAGCCATATGATATTTTTCTCATGATTGATCCTTAGCTAGGTTGCGCCCTGTTTTGGAAAACCGCTCTCCATATTAGGCATGAAGAGTTATGTATCTGATAACCCAGGATATCATGTGAACCATTGACTGTTGTATTAAGTACATAATCATGGAGATTATTTGGACACCAACTACTTAGTTGAGTATAGAATCACAAAACAGGACTTAGGTCTAGAATGGTGAACAACACTTTGGGTGATGAGGTGTCTATCTCCATGTGTCTTTATCCAGATGTTGAAATTCCAACCACCTATCAACAAATTTCAATTCTACAAGTCCAAATGATATCTAGTTAGAAATAAACCAATAAGCATGATCTTATGAATCAACCTAAACTTAATAAAAAACAATAAAAATAATGCTAAGTGTTTTTACCTCCAGTCACAAAATGTCAGGGTTTTTCAGTGAAGGTGCAGTGCAAAAAGGTAAAAGGAGAGTAATATGTAGGTAAAACGAGTAAATATATGGGTGCATATGGGTACAAAGGTGGGATCAATCATACCCCCATGCCTAAACAAATGCATTCCCTCATGCATCACCGAAAATTGGAGGAATCGATACTTCAAATTCCTTCTCCTTTAACTAAAATCTCCAAGCCACAACTAGATGTTACTAAAGACCTTTGAAAATGTAGGGCCAACTTCTGAACATTATGTTTCCTGGAAGGTTTTAGTCGAGCTAACTTCGAATGGATCAGTTGTTTGTTCTTCTCGATTAATGCATACTTTTGAGATATCAGAGAAAGATTGGTGTCCTGGTACTGATTATTTACATCTCGTACATAAAAAAAAAAGAACCTTATGCTTGTGTGCCTACTCCCATAGTTTCATGTTCTTCTTCTGTAGCTTAGCCACAAGCAGTTGCAAGTATTCTTCATTAATAGCAGGGGTTGCTTGAACTGGTGCAATAGGCTGTTGGGAAGTGCTCCCACCTCGAATTAGGCAAGTGGTATTTTTATCAGGGTTAGAGCCCTGTTTCTTATTACTAGTACCCCCACTGAGCGGGTGTTGAGGTGGGGATCCATTGACAAATATTGATCAATTTCCTATGGAATACTTTCTTCAAATAGAGGGGCTTTCATTTCTTCGTTCCTCAGACCACACTCTCAAGTTTCTGAGTCAGGAGAGGATAAAACATAGACAAGTTCCACACTTTTGTTATCTCAGATAGGAAACCCTTGTTTGCTCATACTCCTCATGCGACATTGACGTCGGAGAGCGATCGGGGTTTCTGTTGGGTGCAAGGAAGGAAGTAGTAACTGGCTTTAAATAGGATTGAAAGAGATTTAATTTCTGTATGAGGGTGGCATTGACCATCTCAGAGTGTAGTTCAGTGGCTTTGGGAACGGGGCCTTTAGCTTCTCGAAGACGTTCTTTCTAGTCACCTACCTGCCTGCGTTTGACTAGCAAGTTCTTCATTATGCCCAGGTTTGTGTTTCTGGTCCTTTTTCCCTTTCCTCTTCTTTCCTTTCCTCGACGTTAGGGCTCCTTTCTTAGCCAAGACACTAGAACATAGTATTACTTCCGACTCTGTTGTTGGATTAGGGTTAGGTTTAGAGCTCTGAGGAGTCTAATCCTTCAAGCTTGAATGCTTCGACATAGGCCTAATGAGTCATTGTTGACCCTTAATCTGTGTTTCTTCCCCTAGAAAATTCTCAATTAGAAATTCCTCCGAGGACTTCTGCCTTTTTCTCAACTCTGCTACTATTATCATCTTAATCAAACTATGATGATATGTGGCGGTTTTAGGGTTTTTACTATCAGATTGAGCCAGTCTGGCCATTTTATGCAAACTTTGATGTAAAAAGTAGGGAAAATCAATTCCTCTATTCTCATAGAAGTGTAACAGTAATCTAATGTGATAAAGGAAGACAATAGCATACCTTCCCTTACATGTAATGAACCTTTGTAATATTGTGACCAATGGATACCATTTTTCCTCCAAACAACTGTGTAACACTCCTCTGGACCAACTTAATGTCTAGTATGCAGGCTTGAGAAATTTTGTACAGTATATTACATCAAAGTGTCCTCCTTTGAAGAATAGCTCTCCAGTATGAGACAACCCCATCGCCTTACTGATGGATCCCTCAATAAATTTAAATTTCAAATTCCATACTTCCACAGTTTCTCTGTTGAAGATCTACAAGACGGCTAAGGTCGTCTTATCATTATATCCCTGGAATTTTCTAAGAAACCCCATCCATCCTTTGTCTTCCAAAAATTCCCTGTAGTATTCATATTTCAAATTTCTAGAAAATTGTACAAAGGTGGGTTCCTGCCTGTCAATCCCCATGCCGAAATGAATACATGCCTCAAGGATTTTTCTTGTTACATAATTAACTCTCATAGCCAACTTCTCAATACCCTGAATGGATAAATAACGCACTAATCCTTCGGCCCTGTGAAATTTATAAAAGAACATGTTTCAAAGGAGGGAATGATGGCCTGCATATGCATGAAAAGATGAGTCGGTACCCAAAAATGGTTGTACATTGAGGGGATGGTTGGTGGTGAAGGGAATGAGAATTGGTTGTCATGATGACCAATAGCTTATCATGATTCTAAATGATAGGTAAATAATCATGGAAAGGGTAAATTATAGATTGGCCCATGTTAATATAATTAGGGGATAAGTGGTGGTAAAGAGAAATTGTTTAGCATAGTGTTATGACATATTTGGGCACTGCAACCCCAATCGCATATGTCCATAAAACCAAGGGCTTCTAAGTCCCTAAAAGTGTTGTTCCATACCCTAAAGGAGGAAGGTCACCTGATTACATCATCTCCCAGAAGTTCTCCATGAAAAACTACTCAGAACTGGTCAAGACTGGACCATACAGACTGCTCAGTGCTAAGGGTGCAATGCATCTCACCTGCTACATGCAAAAAGTGCGATGCATACTGGAAATCCCTTCTGTCAGGTGTGAAGAGCCAGAGCAGACAAATGGCAGAAACAGTTAGCTAGGTGGAAACCCAGAGAATCTTCTAGAAACTGCCCATTTGACACTTGCCTCTCTAAATTCGCCCAGAGATGAGTAAGAGATCATGAAATCTCCAAGTGGAACCAAGAAATATCAAAGAAATGACACTAATCAAAATCCCAGAAGTTGACTCACCCACCTGCACACATCTATATATGAATCCCTTATCCTAGAGATCCAAAGGCTAGAATTTTGTATTTTGTAGGGAAGTGTTGTTGGTTTCTCTGTGCAACATTGTATTTTTAGGTGATCTAAGCTTTTCATGAGGTGAAGAGGGCTTTCATGCTGGGAGTATGGTGCTGGGTTAGACCAATAGGTTGTAATCCTCTCTTCTACTACTTTTATCAATAAAGATATTTGAGTTTCCTCCATATGCTTGTGTATCTCTGAATCTTGTATTTGTGTATGCATTTGTATGGTTAATATACTTCTAATTCTATATTGTTTATGGTTATAGATCTCTATGCTTTGATGGTATTATGTTGCTTTGACTCTACAGGTGTTCTTTGAAGTGGGACAAGTGAGGAAAGAGTGGTGAAGTTTTGTCAAAGGGGAAAGGAAACAAGCAAGGAGCCAAGAAAAAGACTGAGGTTGGTACTCTCTACTTCTTTCTCATCTATCTCTCATAAAGGAAAACATAAGTGACTTTAGTTTGTTTGTTTCTAAGATAGCTACCTGTCTTAGTGGGACTAGCAGCTCTGGATGGACACTAGTTTTCTCAATAACACATAGTAAAATATGGTATGATAATGGTAAGGAGTGGAGATAAATTATTACATAGCTTATAATTAGATGTCTCTAATTTAGTCTAAGTAAATAAATAATCACATGCCTTGGTTCTAACTCATAATGATTTTAGATCACGAATACAAGAATAATCTTGTTGATCTTGATTTTAATCAAAACATAGCAGCAATTAAGAGCAGTTATGAAATATTTTTCCCTCCAATGCATGTTTGTCTCTGAATATTTACATGCTTCCTTTTCCCTTAAAATTTCACATTCTAAAACTTCATAATTTATAGCAATACCTAGTTAAGTACAAAATCATCATGAACTACATTTGGAAACAATGCTTCTTTTCTGGAATATTTTCATACAGTTGATTGTAAAATTTGTCTTTAAATCATCATGCATATCTTGAAATATCATCCCATGGATTTCGACTAGGCCTGGGATGATTTTTTCCTGAGGCATTTCACATTTAGAGAGTCTGAAATGTCCCACAGAAGACTCCACGGTTGTTATTTTCTATACTTATTTTGCTGAGTCCAGAAAATAGTAATTATATGCTCACCAGATTCATAACTACTGCCACCTTACTAGTTTAATGAGCTTGAAGCAACCATTTTCTCGAGGAATTTATTATTAGAGAGTCTAAATAACCCAAAGTAGACTCCCAGGGGTTTTGTTTCCATAAATATTCTACTGAGCCCAGAAAAGAATACTTTTTTACTCAGTGGATCTTTGAAGTACTATTGTTCCATTTAGTTTTTACGAGCCTGGATCAATTTCTTCTCGAAACTTCCAATTTTTGAGACTTTGAAATGTTCGAAGAAGACTCCAAAAGATCCTTTTCCATAATTAATCTTTCAAGTCTCGTTAAAGGAATAAACTTACCAAATCAAAATTTCTCCTTTATTCTACATGAGATGTGAGGAGAACACCTATAAATATGGAAAATATGTCAGCTCACTATTTATTTATACTATATACATATATATACATAAATATAAAAATAAAATAAATTTGAAGGGCTAACTGAAGCTAAGTCCTTTTTAGAACTAATTCCATCTCTGGATCTTTCATCACTTGCTGTAAAAATTCCTGGCGAGAAAGTGGTCGGTGGTTTAACTTGAGTTGATGGCCATTTGCCATGAATGAGGTTTGATCAGCATCAATAGTTTTGATTTGGATAGAGCCATTATCAAATACTTCTTCCACTTCATAGGATCCTAACCACATAGTTGAAAATTTCCCTTTGAAGTGTTTGAATTTACTGTCATAAACCAGTGCCCAGTCCCCAAGGTGAAAGACCTTTTTCTTGATAAATTTATCATGCCATCGATCCCTCTGATCCTGAACTAGCATAGTTCACTGAAATGCATCCTACCTAATCTCATCAAACTCATATTGTTGCATCAGTATTTTCTCTTGAGCCTCATTTAAATTCATTACTAATTGAGTGGCAGTTTGAAATGTTTTTACCTAAAATTCGATAGAAAGAAACACTTGTTTTCCGTACACATTCATAAGGAGTGTGGCTTGTCACATTCCTCCAAGTGATACAATAAGCCCACAAAGCTTCAAGTAGTCTGTTAGCCCAATCTCCTTGGTGGAGCTGAATGGTCTTAGTAAGAATAGATTCTAAGACTTTTTTTGTAGATTCTGTTATCTCAAAACAAGACCCTGATAGGTTTCTGATCTAATAGACTTTAAGTAACTCTTTGAAACCTACTTTAGGCTGAGGTTTAGCCTCCCCAACCTGAGACGGCTCTCTCACAAGATTAAAGATTTGGATAATGAATAAGATGGCTAACTCTATGAAACAAAATGAACAGGTATAAGTAGTTGAAACACAATTAGAAAGTATCCATTGGGCTTATGGAGTCAGATATACTTCAGTAGTGACAGTAAGGTTAGCTTTACATAGAAGTCAGGGCATTCAGAATCCAACATATGTAGAACACATCAAACACATATAGGGCCAACACAGTTTACAAATGTATGAAGGAAATTAGAGCACTGTTAGTGATTTCTAAGTAATAACACATTCATAACACTGTAGATAATAGGAAAAAAACAACACAAGATATTCAAAACATTGAATTCCTTTTGATTCCTGACAAGCAAAGCCAATACTGTATTACTAAAAAAAAACAGAGTCTTTACACAAAGCAGAATATGAGAATTTTTCTGAATAATTTTCCAACCCTTTGTACATAAGATGTTCTGCTATATATAGAGCTCTCTACATAACTAAGATTCCTCCTCCAGCATGAGGGGAACTCGAATTCATCTTATTAGGACACCTATGAACACTTTAAATTAACTATTAAATGCAACTAACTGCTAATTGGAAGTTCTAGAAACCTAAGACAATTAGGAGTATAACTCCTCATCATGTTGGTAGTAGCATTTATTACAATCAAAAATCGTTCTCTGACAAGTAGTCTCCTTGAATTTAGATTTGGTGGATGTTTGAACCTCCTTGCTAGCCCTTAATGTCTTATCTCTTTACTGCTGCTGGAAAGTAGGAAACTGCCCCTGTTTTTCTGCTTTTGGTCTCCTCAAGGATATTCGAAACCAATTAACCATGTTGTTTTTCTTTGATTGCACAAAAATGTATTGGAGTGCTACGTTCTTCATGTGTTTTAGACCCTTCCCATATACTTGTGTGAAGACAAAACCTCTTCAAAGCTGTTTGAAATGTCATGGACAATACTAGCTGTGATCATTTGTATAACAAAAAGCTTAGAGTTCCTCCGCTTGTCTTGCCCTTGCTGGATGCTTGCATATTGTAAATGATCCTTTTCTAAAATTCCTTTTCAAAAAAATTCCCTTTGGTCACTCAAAATTGGTCGACCAAGTTATGATATGCATCTACAGCATTTTCGTAGCGCGCTACAAAACCGTTGTGCATTAGGCATCACCTACAGCAGTTTCGTAGCACGCTACGAAATTGCTATGTAATTTCAAAAACACGGCTTAATCCCAAATTCGACTATCTTGAGCTTATTTATCTTGAAATTTCCTTTTCATCTGCCCTGAAGCTGTTTAAAATTGAATGCAGAGGCACCATTCTTCAAGGAAAACTTCAAAAAGGTAAATCTTCAAAATTTAGGACTTAACCTTACTTGCTGTGTGATTTTCCTTAGTTAAGGAAATCCTTCCCACTGGCTTAGTTGTATCTTCAAGTCCTCGATTTTCCTCTTCATAATTCTGATCCCAGCTCTCAATCTCATATTAACCTTTCTGATGAATTTGCTTCCTTTATTGCAGGGACTGACCAGGTGTAGTATTGAGCATGATAGTCGACCACCTCGGGTATTTGAATTGTTTTTTCTTCCCACAGAGCCTCCATTTTGTTAAAATGAGCTTCCTTGATTGCATTTTTCCTTGAGGCTTTCTTCAGTTTAGCAATTTCAAGGTTTTCTAATTTCAACTTCTTTTTTAACTCTTCAACACTCTATTCCTCTTGAGGGATAACTGCCTTACCTTTATCGTTTTTATGCAGCTGAGATGATATTTTTGATGAATTCAGGGGTTCTTCATGATATTTTGCTATCTCCTCTATTTCGCTTACTTCTGGCAGCATCTCTTGTACCTGTTTTGAATGCCTCGTCACAGGTCTTCTTGGCTTAAAGACAAATTTAGTAACCTGATCATTAAACTTGAGCTTTTTTGAGGCTTTGATCTTTTTTCTCTTGTCTTTACCCGACTCTATCAAATCTACTTGAACCAGGGGAGATTCTTCAATATAAATAGCTTGCAATAAGTCATTCAGGCTTCCCTTTAAAAACGAGCTTTCCTCAGTAACCATTGTCTTGCCTTTTTCTTTAGCTAACTAGCTCCTGGTTATTCTTCTCTCGACTACTTCACCTGTAGATGATTCATGTACACCCTCTTTGATCTGAGTTTTCTCTTTCTGGGACTATTGGGCTGTGTCTTGGATTATCAGTGTTCTGGTGGGCTCTTTTACTTGTTTCCTAGCCTTCAATTTTACAAATCTCCTGGATCTTGATTATGCACAATGACCAATTGCTGGTGGAGAATTTTTCACAACCTGAGGACTGAGGCCAGTTTCATTTTTGAAGCCAGACATAAACATGAACATGGACCAGTCCCTGTCTACTCTCTGGAGCTCGTGAACAAAGCCGTGGTGAATTAATGAGGTCTCACAGGCTTCCTTCTTTAGCTAAACCTCGTCGCACATTTTTCCTAGGCTACGAAACAAGTAGAAAGGTAAATAAAGAGATATCTTTCTTGTGAAACGCAGTAGAAGCTTGAATTGATATGAATACACCTTCTGATACCTCCCCTCATAGGTAAAGTACCTCTGTATGCAAGTAAGTAAATTGGCATATGAGTCCTTGACAAAATTCCTGGGCACAAACTTGTTTAAATCTGAATCAATGAACTCTGGCTTCAGAAATTATTTGCAGGGGGTCATATCAAATTTGAAATTTTTAAACCATCTTTCTTGTCCCCTTGGAATCTCAGTGACTACAGATATAACTTCTGGTGAGATTGGCAATTCAAGCACCCCAACTTTTGAATTCAGTCCTGTGAATTCAAGGCAAATTCCTTTGTGACTTGCGCATGACCTCCTTGAAGTTTCTCGCAAAAATTCCAACAGCCAACTTGATTGAATGCACGTTCAACTTCTCTGTTCTTTAAGATAATGTCTAAGCCTTTAGGTTCATTCCTCAAACACCTGCCTGACCTGTGCTCCTTTCTTTCTGTAGCCCTCTCCATGGGATTCCAACGGAATGAAAATTTGAAAGATTGGCACTGTCTCAATTCTCGATCGTTGCCTCTCTTGAAAACTGCCTCGCTTCAAAACTGGCTTGCCTGCTTTTCAAGGAATTCAAATTGAATGCTTGACAATTTATTCCTTACGCATGAATCCAAACATAATTCATGACTGTGAGTGCTTAGCTTTTCTTGAAACTTGCAACCCAAGCGTACCAAGGTGCCTAACGACTCTAATGATGAAGATAAGCGGTTGGACATGATAGGCGAAGTGTATAAGCTGCAAATTGATGATGTAAACATAACGAATCTTGATAGATATGACAGCTGAGCAAGATTTACTATGGATCTGCACGAATCCCCAATTTCTTAGCGCAGCCAGTGTAAATTCTGGGTTTTGTGCTACGAAAACACCTAGACTGGGTTTTGTGCTACGAAAACACCTAAACTACTTTGTAACACATAAGAACCTTAAAACAAACTTGATACAGGGAATCTATGCAGGTTGTGGGACCAGTGATGAATGAGAACGGAGTATTCACCTTTATTTAACCATACCACCAAGACTCCTAAGACTTAGACACTACATTAAACATGGAAAAACTGAACTTGGACTAACACCTAACCTTCACAATCAAACTGATGTGAACAATTTAGAAATTGCTTCTTAAGTGATAACAAATTCCGCTTGTCCTTTTCCTTGGAGGTGGTATGGGGTGGATTTCCAATGCTTAATCTGGTACTCTTTAGTGCTAACCTTCACTAATTTAGATTTCAATTATGTGCCTTGGTCAATAAAAATCTCTTTAGACACTCCAAATCTAGTGAAGATGTCTTCAAAGAGGAAATCCAACACTTATTTCTCAGAAGCTGAATATAAATCCTTCGCCTCTACCCATTTCGTTACATAATCGTTGCAAACCAACATATATCTCTTTTTCCTAGATAAGGGAGAGATGGGTCCCACAAAATCTAATGCCCACTTCACAAAAGGCTCTATGGATATCTTTGCCTAGAGAGGTATATGATATAAACGAATTGGCCTCCCCATTCTCTGACAAGCATCACAACTAGATATTGACTTTTTAGCATCTTTGAAAAGTGTTGGCAAATAGTATCTTGCTTGTAGGATTTTATGAGTTGTTAGTTTATCTACAAAGTGCCCTCCAGAGGATTCACTATGAAAAGAATTAAAAACATCAAACATCTCATCTTCCTACAGACACTGCCTCATGATCAAATTAGGTCAAGTGCAGAATAAATCTCCCTCTATCGAAGAATAATTGACACTCTGTTGTATGATATTGCGTTTTTCCCTAGTGGACATATTTTGTGTCAACTTGCCTGACACCAAGTAGTTAGCTTCATTGGCAAACGAAGGAGTAAAATTTGATAATGAAAACAAATCTTCATCAAGAAAATCATCAGGAATTGGTGCTGAGGCCCTGTCTTGAGAAATGTTCATTCCTGATAAAAAGTCGACAACCAAATTATCTCTCCCCAGCCTATCAATCATAGTAATGTTAAATTATTGCAATAAAAGCAACCATATAGTAATTCTTCCATTATAAATAGGTTTATTCATAATAAATATAATGGTTGAATGATCTATATGAATAAGGGTCTCATAACCAGTGATATAGTGTCCAAACTTGCTAATGGCATGTACAACTGCTAGTAATTCTTTTTTAGTGATTGTATAATTTAATTCAACAAGGGAAAGATTCTTGCTAATGAAATAAATAGCATAAGGAAATTTATCCTCCCTTTTTTCGAACAATGCTCCGAGGGAAGTGTCTGATGTATCTATGGAAATATGAAATTGAAGGGACCAATTTCAGCCTCTTAATACCAGATCAGTAGTCAATTTATCCTTCAGTTCCTGAAAAGCATTTTGACAGTCAGTATCCCATATAAAATCAACATCTTAAGTAAGAAATTTCAACAAGGGTGCTGCAATGTTTGTAAAAATTTCAATAAATATTATATAGTACCCTGCGTGTACCAAAAATCTTCTTACCTATTTCTGTGATGTAGGGATTGAAATATGTGAGATTACCTCTATTTTCGCAAGGTCAACTTTTATCCCTTTGAATGATACATGACATCCCAAAACAATTCCCTTAGTCTGCATCATTTTACATTTAACACTACTAAGGGATACATGAGCTTCTTGACATCAAATCAATACCTTTTCCAAATTTTCTAGAGCTTGAGAAAAATCATCTCCACATACTGTGAAGTCATTTGTGTAGAATTCTACACAGTCATGTATTAGGTCAGAAAAGATGACCAAAATAGCCCATTGAAACATCACTGGGACGTTGCACAAGAAAAAAGGAAGCACTTGATAAGCATAGGTACCCCATGGGCAGTTAAAGGTAGTCTTCTCTTGGTCCTGTGGGGCTATTTGAATTTGGTTATAACCACCATACCCATCTAGAAAAGGGAAGTATTTTTTCTCTCATAGTGTGTCAAGCACTTGATCAATGAATGGTAAGGGAAAATAATCCTGCAAGTTGGCCTTGTTCGATTCTCTATAGTCAACATAGATTCGCCATTTACCATTTTTATTTGGGACCACCACTAGAGGTGATATCCATTTATTGTCAGAAATGAGATAAATGAAATATGCATTTAAAATCTTCTGCAACTCATCTTTAACAAATTCTTTTAATGCTTAGTTCATACACCTGTGATGCTTCATAACAGGTCTCATTTCATTGTTTGTATAAATATGGTGGGTGTATGTGTCTAGATGAATACCTTTCATTTCCATGTAGTCCCAAGCAAATGCTCCATATTGTTATTGAAGCATACTCGATACTTTATTTTTCTCTTTTGTACTCAATTTGATGCCAATGTACATCGTCTTTCCATCATTGATTTCAATAGGTTCAATAGTTATTTCGCTGCTATGTTCTAAATCTTCCATAGTGAATGTTGCAAATACAACTGGATGATAGATTTCCTGAAACTCATTGTTGAAAACATGTTGATAGCCATTAAAAGAAACAAGGTAGTTAATGCAAGTAATACCAGACTAAAAATGTTGTAAAACATGTTCTTTTGTGTGATCATGAAGTCCTCTAGATTGTTCTAAAGTTAATAGAGGAAACATACAATCCTCTTCTCCATAAGGATTTTCTAACCAAAAAGGTACTTTAGTAGCCATTTGGGCAGGTGGAAAGATAGTTAATGTTCGATTTTGTACCCCATTGGAAATAATCATTTCCCCATGCCTACAGCTAATGACAGCATCAACGGTGGCCAACCATGGTCACCCTAAAACTAATGGATTTAGAGGTCTAGAGGGTTTTGGGGAAGTCACAATAAATTCAATGGGATACTGCTAGGAAGCTATGGTCACCACTATATCTTCTAGGATTCCCACTGGTTTAACAATAGATTTGTCTCCTAATTTGAGCACTATAGGGGTAGGACTAACTCCTTTCAGTTGTAAGAATATCATAGTGTGAATTGTCATGGAATTAATGGCTACCCCAAATCTACAAGAGTTTTCGGTAAAAGTGTGCCATTAATTTCTATTGTTAACACGAGGTTTCCCGGATCACTGTATTTTAATGGTAAATAAGATATCATTTCCGTTATTTGACTTACCACTTTAACATTCTGATTTTATTCTTCTTTCTCCCTAGTTTTTTGATACAGAGATCCTTGATGATTTTGGTATGAATGGGAATTTCCTTTATATCTTGTACCATAGGTATCTTTATGCAAACATTCCTTAGTTCTGTCTCCAAATCATATTCTATAGGGGTCTCTATTTTCTTAACAAGTAACCTTTTTGAGTAAGGAGGTTCTTTTAGTTCTTCTTCTTTGTCATCTTTTTTATTTTCTATTTGGTGAATTTTGTCCTCATATTTTTCTTAAGCATCCTCCTCTTGAGTTATCACAACTGACTTTTCCCTATTGACTTTTTTTGCTGATCTCAAATTAATTTCATTCACGGGGACAGTAGTAATAACATAGGTAGTAATTTCATTCATGGGGATAGTAGTCATTTGATCCTAGTCACACTGACACTTAGATCTCTTGAAATTTTTAGTGTGTTTTCAGTTGATTTCACCACCAACCACCACAGTGTTTGCAAACCCAGTTTGCGTGGGGTTTAGTTAATTCATTTGATGTTCATTTTCTATTTTCAATTTCAACTTGTTTTTAACAATCTTTTTCTTTTTTCAAACACAACCTGGGCTTAATTAATAAACACACTTGCAAACACAAGAAAACCTTAAGTGAAGGGTGCTTGGTTTACACCACCAAGCCAAGACTTAACATAATTAGTTTATCTCCCCAGATAGAGACAAAGGCATATTGTTGATTTCCCTTCACCATTTCCGTGTCACTTATGTCTTACCATCATTGCGCCACCAATGCGTTTATCACAGTGACTCTTAGGCCTTCATCCCCTGTTTCCGCTTGGGCATATTACTCCTCCCTGTAGGTTTCGAGTTCATAGTCCCATGAGTCCCCATACCAACTCTTCTTCTGGTTCATATGATTCCTCATATGATTTCGAGCCTCCTTCATTGCATATCATCACCATGTTTGGACCCAAAGTTGGTGCAGGAACCCAACCTGGTGTTGGCTCTGATTCTACTCTGGTGGTCACATCTAGCAAAACCGCCTCAGGAACCGTTCTAACATCCCCCATGCTCCCTTTTATGGTTGGGTTAAGTCTCCCAAAGTTTAGGCAGTTGATAAATGACCCTATACACCAAAATGCTAGTGGGCTTGCTATGGCGACTAAGCTTCCCTCTGACATCCCAAGTTTGAGGGTAATTCTGGAGATGACCCCACCAATCACGTCTGCTCCTTCCATATGTGGTGTTCATCCAATTCCATCATCAATGACTTCATTCGTCTTCGGCTGTTCGAATGCTCGCTCATTGGACATGCTGCAAAATGGTATGTAGACTAGCCCGTCGCCTCTCATTCCATTTTCGTGATACTTGTTAAAGCGTTCCTCTCATATTTTCAGTTACCTCTCCAATATGACACTGGTACGGAGCTCTTGACCTCATTCCGCCAGTCCTCCACCACTCATCTTTCTGATCATGTTCAGGAGTGGTGTAGAAGGAAGAGAACATGTCGTGCCCCACCCCTCGAAGCCCATGTCTATCTCAATTGGTTCCTTAGGGGCCTTTTATTACCCATTAGCAAAGATTTAGCATCCCATTTTCCTCAGACATAGGAAGAATCTCTCCAAACTGCTCTGAGATATGACCTGATTTATGTGCAATCTGGTTATGTCTATACCGTCATTTCAGACCTCCCCCATCCTGGAGGTGCCAATGCACCAAGGGCATCTCATGCTGCTGATGGTATCATTGGAACCCTTTCACATCCTTCGCCATATACTATGCAAACTTATGGTTATCCGCAGGGGGGCACCATTTCCTCCAACATTTATGCCCCTCCTGCTAGCAACATGTTTTTAGGGCCAGCCAATGCTCAACCTATCTACTAAACCATTTCTCCCCCCTATGCACAGTTGAGCGCTCCAGCCCATTAGCACAGTAGCCTCCCATGCATCCTCAGCCCCAGCAGCCACCTCCCCCTCAGGGTCAAGTGTTTGCGTAGCAAAGTGCGACCAATCCCCAAAATTCGAAGAAAAATATAAGGGGAAAGGTAACAAAGATAACGAGGGTAATAAAGGTAATCAACCTAGTGAATTCCAAGGGAACCAACCTAACACCAACAACCAGCAATAGGGAAATTAGCCCAAGCGGAACAAGGCTATTTGTACAAACAAGACTTTTGCATGTTGTGGTGTACATGGCCATTATACACATGAGTGTCCTCTCTTACCCTAGATGCATCAAATGTGGGAAGCTCAAGCGGCTTCTAGAGGTCAACCGCCCATCTCGCAATCACCTCAGAATCCTGCACCATCTCAATCGAAAGTTCTTACAAATCCTTTCCCTCAGTAAGGATTTGTTGCTGCTCAACCTCAGCCAGGTCAAGCAACCCATCCCCCCCAACCTTCTGGTCCTGGTGACTACCAGATCCTTATGATGAATTTTGATGAGGTTAATCCTCTGATACCAACCTGCAAACTCAGTTGCATTAATATGACAATCCATTAACTTTGTCCGTCACTAAGTCCAAAACCAAAGCATCTACTGAGCCTCTTACGACACGAAATAGCCTGTTACAGATCCCTCACTTGAGGAAATTCCCAAGATACCAAAGGGAACATTATGCCATAACGTGACTTCTAACCAAGTTTCCCATACATACAGTATAGTAGACGATGTGGCACAATCACATGTTGCCATGTCAACTCTAAAATTACACTAGTTGTGCCCATCTCAAAGGAAAGCTCTACTAACTTCTTTGGGCATAGTAGATCCTTCTGACGATCTTTTGATTGTCTTCTCAATTGATACATCAAAACATACCCCATTACCTTCATCTGTTGCTTTCCAGATACCAGTCTGAGTTCATAATGCCATCATCTCCCAATACATTATTGATGAAGGTGCATCCACCTATGTGATGTTTGCGCCATTTGGAAACAACTTAATTCACCAGAGTTGTCCCCATACACCATCACTTTGCGTGCTTCAGAAGGTCACTCCTCCCAGCCTCTCAGCATGTATCACAATTTTCCAGTGACTCTTGTGGGCAAGACTGTCCATGTAGACATTGAGCTTATTTATGCCCCTTTAGATTACAACATTCTATTGGGTCATAGTTACACATATTCCATGTTATTCGTCGCATCTATTGTTTTCCTCAAGATGTGTTTCCCCAATGAAGAGAAGATCGCCACTATCGATCAGTTGACATACTAAGAGCTAACATTCGTCACCTCCCCTGAGTCCATTATCTCGTCAATGTTAGATAAGGAATCTTCAACTCTTATCACCGGTGTTTCACCTGAAGTCTACAAAGATTCCTCATTGTTGGGTGATTTCCCTAGTCCTCCCCCTCTCATCTCTGAGCCTAACTCTTTGTGTGTTTGCATGTTACAATCATCATGGGTTGCTCTCAAGTAGTTTGGTACATCCGATCAACAACCAACTACTCAACACCCTCTTATTTCTATCTCAACCGAGCCATCTGGATCCACCCCCCCCCCAAGACCTCCTTTGTTTGTGGGTTCCTCTCCCATGTTCCCACAAGGAACTGTTCCTCGAGGTCTCAACCATCCAAGAACTGTTCCACTGAGAAATCACCCTACAGGTCAGATACCTTTCTTATTTCCTCCTCTAAGAATATTTTATGTCCATATCGTGGCTTCGTTGGTCCTCCCTAACATGACTTTGGGGATCCCAGTATGGTACATTCATCCCCCGACAAGCACTTTTCCTGGTCAGCTAAGACCTTATCATTCTTTGACCTCAATTCAACTAGTTCCTACAGCCCCTATCGTTGCTCCAGTTCCATCACAATCAGAACAAGAACACACTCCTGTTGCAAAAGCATCCGGATAGGGGGGGAAAGCCAAGAGGAAAGAACCTGAGGACAAGGTCCCCCAAGCTCCTCCATCCCCCAAGGCCCCAAATCCATCACCTGTGTGCACTTTGTGTAAAGTTGTTGGGCATGCCACCAATAATTGTCCTGAAATCCCTCATATTAAACCTTTGGTTCACGAAATGTTCCCTAAGTCAAATATCCCTGAAGTTCATGTTAACTTATCCATTCCATCCAAGAAACTCAAAAAATCACACACAAATCACGCTTGTGCCTTATGTGATCATCATGGTCACTATTCCCATTGTTTTGATAGTCTAGATGAATTTCGCGATTGCCTTGAGGTGCTTCATGAATACGAGACCACTCGTAGTGGATCACCTATTCCTCTACCCGTGGATCTTGGTACCACTAGTAAACTAGAACAGGGAGGAATCTAGTCCCACCATCGTGATCCCTCCCACCTATGTCGAGATGATGGACTCCATGGGCCATATCCTTACCTGTCATCATCCTTGAGTTCCTTGCAGGTAAACCTTTCTGAGGTTTTTGTGCGCGCTTCTATCGAACCTCTTTCGATAGAATCCTAGGTCTCAACATCCACAGATCCTCCATCTACTAGCTCATCATTTGCCATTCCAAATGATGTGTATGTGAACCTTCTTTCTCAGGTTGATGCACCAAGTATAGTCGCCGCATTATGTAGTCAATCTTCCTCCTGTCTGCCCATCTTCCATTCTCATAGGGACATCATGGAAGCCATGACTACCCCTGATTATCCTTGGGAAGATATGCACCATCGTGCATACTTCCTTCCATATTTAGAATCCACCACTCTAAATATATCCATAATGCCCATAGCATACTGGGGGGCACATAGGACCATACATCTCCTTATCATCCTTTGGAGGATCTCATGCCAAGTTGGGCCAAGATTCTTGAATCCTTTTTCGAGCACTTGGAACACAATGCCGCACAACAAACTCCTCCTTCTAGGGGGCATCATTCTGACCTTTACATACCAGATCAGTCCCCTCCATCACATATGTTTGCGATTAGTATCCCATGCTTGGGTGCATGATGGTATTCCCCTGGTCATCTTCTCAATCAATTAACATAAGTCTCAGCCTAGATCCCACTGGACCTAGGTATGGTCGATTATCCTTGTATTCCTTGGATAGTTTGTCCTACCAGCCTCTCCGGCGAGCCATATGCACATCGCATATCGTAGACATTTGATACAATATCTTCAAATATTCTACTCTATGTCCAAATAGTCCCCATGTTTGACTTAGTGGTTGAGGATGATTCTAGACCTCCTCTAGTAGTTCATTCTCGTTTTCCTCTTCCCTTGATTGTTCCCCAGGAACCATCATTCCAAGAAGCATTAAGGCCATCCTTAGACAAGTAAGGCCACTTGCCTGAAAGTCTTAGACCCTGATCTCGATGGTCAGTTTCTTTGCTACTATCTCCACAATATTTAGGGCATTTTCCTCCTCTCCAAATTCACCACAGCTCGCTTAGCAAATGAATTCGAATTGGAGGGAAAACTTCCTTTTACAGAAAACCCCACAAATTTTTTATCACCCATTGGGACCAATCCGTAGCTCAGTATGATGAACCGTCAACACTATTAGGAAGCTCTTATAGAGTATTATAATGGGTCTTTCTCACTTTTTAATGATTTGACACTTCACCCGGAAGCCATTTTTCCAAGAAGGGTCACTTCGTCACATCTCAAAATTGAATTTCTTCATATCTAACATTAGTAGTTTGGGGACCACCTTCCCTTGGCACTTTTCGTCATGAGTAACCATCATTTACTCATGCTTTCATGGTCCCCAACAAGACTCTTCTGTGTGGTAGCGTCATCGAGTCACCCTTGTTCAGAGCATCCGCAATGAGTCATGTTTGCATCCGTGGTGTCTATTTCACATCCCATTATAGCATGTCAAAGTATTTCATCCATCTTTGCATATCATTCATCATGTGTTGCCCATTTTGGCCTCCAGTCATATTATCCACCATCCCCTCCAGAGTCGAGTCAGTCGCTGCTAGGTCAACCATGCACTTTATGCTCTGACAAGAGAATTCGTTTGTTTGTCCCTCAGTCCGATTTTCTCCATTGTCCCTGGTGTCAGTCCATCAGTCATATCACTATTTTCCCTCATGCCTTAGTCGAGAATCCTCATTGCCTCACCTATTGTGGGACCTATTCTTTCAACATCAACTCATTTATTCCAGAAGAATGACCTAGAGGGCGGCGTATCTTGGTTCCATCTTCCATTCTTGTTCTGTGCCTCAGATCAAACAAATGGACTCATTATTTCCCTTTGACTTGGTTATTTCATGCTCCTGATTCATACACTTATGGTCTAGTGATGCAACAAATTGTACCGTCGATTTCCACGTGTGTTTGAGATGTTTATAAACTAGAGGTATGGTATGGTAATATAAATAAACTAGAGGTTTGGTAAATAGATAAAACATCTTTTTATATTCACTCCATAAACCTCTTTATATTTAAGAAGGCCCGAAAAAGAGGCTTTATTTACCTGAAGTCGATGGGTCAAATACCATTTTAATACCATGAGCTAAATACCATATTTATAAAAGAGGTATGGAAAATTAATCAAAATATAAATAAATGAGAAGTATGGTAAATAAATAAAATAGTTTTTGTATATTTACTCCTTAATTCACTTTATATTTACAAACACTCAAAAAAGAGGTTTTATTTAGGTGAAGCCTATGGGCCAAATACAATGCGCCAAATTATTGTTAAGACCATGCAAAAAACATTATTAACCCTAATATTAATATTAATAAAAATAAAGATGGCACATCGTATTGACCCATGGTATTGAGAACCAATGGTATTGACTCATGGTACTCATGGGTCAATGTAGTCTATTTAAAGGGGGGATTAAACCATCATATATCCATCTTTACTTTGGATCTACTAAGTGCTGGGAAGGATCAAATATCTTGATATGCCAACTAGCATAGAGTGAAAAATAATTTGATCTCTTTCGGCTACTTGGTAAATCGAGAGTAAAAATAAATGTATACTAATCTACTTATAACTTGATAATTTTGAAAATCAATATATATTAATATTTTTATATTTATGACAATAAAATTTTATTATATTTATGCAATAAAATTTTAGAAAATTAATAATTATTAGTTTTTAAACCTATTAAAAATAACAATACACAAATAAAAAAATTATATTATTATTTTTGATTTAATTAAAAATATTATATATAATTTAAATAGTTACAATTAATTAATTTTATAATATTGTTGTAAATATGTCCAACAAGATTATTTTAAATAAAATATTAAATAAAAATTTGTTCTCTCACCAATGATTTATAATAGCCAATTCGGATTTCAGATGTTTGATGTTTTGAATATAAAATTTCGTATTACAAACATTAAAATTGTAATTTGTTTTCAATTTTAATTTTTCAAGATATAAAAGGAATATTAAAGAAAAAATAAACGGTTTTGAAATGCGTGAACTACGGACCCCATCTCCTGAAAGATTCTCCCATCAGAAAGTAATAGCAAATCCTTTCTTTATTATGAAAGGAAAAATATGAAACACGATCTCACAAAATTATATATATAATTTGCCAAAATAAAATTCTTATCCAATCTCTTTCATAGAGTTATTTTATATCTCTTATATAAATAATATTATGTTTTTTCTGCCGTGAAAAAAAAAAAA